>CAIGQW010000287.1:2066114-2103620 GCA_903798125.1 Danio choprae | reverse complement strand
ATTCATTCATTCATTCATTCATTCATTCATTCATTCATTCATTCATTTTCATTTCAGCTTAGTCCCTTTATTAATCTGGGGTCGCCACAGCGGAATGAACCGCCAATTTATCCAGCATATGTTTTACGCAGCAGATGCCCTTCCAGCTCCAACCCATCTCTGGGAAACATCCATACACACCCATTCACACTCATACACTATGGACAATTTAGCTTACCCAATTCACCTATACTGCATGTCTTTGGACTTGTGGGGGAAACCGGAGCACCCGGAGGAAACCCACACCAACACAGGGAGAACATGCAAACTCCACACAGAAACGCCAACTGACCCAGCCGAGGCTTAAACCAGCGACTTTCTTGCTGTGAGGCGAACGTGCTACCCACTGCGCTACTGTGAGGCCCACTTTTTATTCAAAAATGCTATTTTAAAATGAAAACATACTAGTGTACACACAATCTGTTTATGTTGTCCAAACACAAATCAATTAAGTTAACTTAACAAATTTAAGTGGATTGAACATGAAATTAATTTGTCCAAATAAACTCAAGAATTGTGTTGTTTCAGCTCATTTTAAATAAGTAGTTTGAACAAGAAGCTAAATGGTTTTTTGAGTGTAAGCTTATGCTATATGAGTGTGTGATATTTATCACCTTCACATTATATCATGATGTGTAAGATGTGTAAGTTTACATTTTCAAGTATATCCATTACTTTTGCATAAGTTTGACATTTAAACGGCTACTGAAAACTCATCTCTTCCATGAGCAATTCACTACATCCTAAAAAAAATCACTTTTCCCTCTCTAGCTCTTAGTTTTCTGAGCAATCTCAGTACCATTAGCACTTCTTGTGTGTATTGCCTCTTGATTATAAGTCTCATTTGTAAGTCACTTTGGACAAAAGCGTCTGCTAAATGACTAAATGTAAATGTACTTTATAAAATGTCTTCAAAAGCATTCCCTGTGTGATGAATGTCTATATGGGTTTTTCATATTCTTAAGTTATGATACAGTCAAATTATATCACATAAGCAAGAGTGCTATTTTCTTGAACGTCAGTGCGTAATCAGAAATGTAATAGCGATTTTATGCAAGTGTTATATTTATTGAGTGATATTTTTTACAGTGTTGTCTGTTTTTTCTGTTTTGCCAATGAAAATAGTTCAAAAGAAAGCCAGAGCAGAGCATTTGTGCATCTCACAACACTGCACTGTTTCATTCCTGAATTAACGAGTTTTGAATGAACCATGAGTCAGTGGTTCAGTGATTCCCTCATAAAGAGGTGATTCTTAATCGGAAGGATGCATCCTAGGAAGGCTGTGTTTTTAGGCTGTCACATCATCAAGCTCTGGAAATATTATTAATAATAAGTTTTCATTGTATGTCCTTTATTTGGCCTATTTTAAAGCATGTTTCCTTTAATCACCTATACATCCTAAAATAACTAGATTTGAAAATAAATTTTCACTGAGCTTTTTACCACATAAATAGAGATCCATTCATTCGTTCATTTTCTTTTCAGCTTAGTCCCTTTATTAATCAGGGTTCACCACAGCGGAATGAACCGCCAACTTATCCAGCATATGTTTTACACAGCGGATGCCCTTCCGTCTGCAACCCATCACTGGGACAATTTAGCTTACCCAATTCACCTATAGCGCATGTCTTTGGACTTGTGGGGGAAACCGGAGCACCCGGTGGAAATCCACGCGAACACGGGGAGAACATGCAAACTCCACACAGAAATACCAACTGACCCAGTCGAGGCTCGAACCAGCGACCTTCTTGCTGTGAGGCAACATCGCTACTCACTGCGCCACCGCACCGCCATAAATAGAGATGAAAATAATTATTTTTGAAAATAAGGCATTATGTTTTCTATTGGCTAGTGTTCACATAATGTGTGAACATAATTGGTTAGTGTTCACATAATCACAATGTTGAACTGTCGGAATTTAACCCACTGGGAGAAAAAATGACCTGTATTTCAATATGAATAGTCAATTCTAGCATTTGTTGCTGAGCAGGACTCTTGCGTGGAAGACTTAAAAAGACTGGACTTAAAGGACACATCCTCACTTGGCTGAGAAGGTGTTAGAAGAGCTGAGGAGGAATGAAGAAGCACCGTTTAATTGTTTTTTTCTTTAGAAAAAAAGATACTGAGTCTGAGATCATTTTTATTATCGCACACAGTATAGATGTGTTAGGGATATTATCAATGTGACAGTATGTTGCATGGATATATAAGCGGGAATAGATTTTAGATTTTTTTTAACCCTTAAATTCCAGATTTTCAAACATTTACATTTAGTAAAGAAAGTATTACTTTTGTTCAACAAGGGCACCTTACATTTATTAAAAGTGACAATAAAGTCAATAAAAAAATATATATATTCAAAATTCATTATATATTTGTTCTCTGATGGAAAAGCTATATTTGTTTTAAATACTTTTATTTTAAATTATAATATGTTACACTTTGACTCTTTTTTTGCCTCATTTTTGATTTAATAAATGACAAAAAAACTTTGAATGATTAATTTTCATTGCGATCTGTAAATTACCATATTTTACTGTGATATTTTACATGATCAACTGGTTTATTTTTGACCTATGGTGTTTTAAGATTTTCAGCAATAAATAACAACCACAAAAATATGTATATATTTTAATTATTTATTTGGACAGTACAGTTCTAGAGAAATCACTGGGGGCTAAGAGGGCTTTACGGGATCAGGTCATGTTTTGGTTTGGATGCAAATCACAAATCGCCCGTGCGAGAGCTTTGTCCCTAATGTGTCAACAGCACGTGTGCTACTGCTGCACCACAGCTCCAGTAAAAGATTTGTTCCCTTTAAACCGACTCTTACCATTTTCAACATTTCCAGTCACAAATCCACAATGTAGTCAATGTTTCATGTACCTATATTATGCAGCAGCTCCAGCATTAGCATACGGTTGGGTGCCGATGGCCCCAGGTGAAGCCTGTGAGGGCCAACAGAAGAGCCCTGTGACCTTCCCACAATGCTCTTTTTTTCCTGCCCCCCTCAGTGCTTCCTGTGACTCACTGCGAAGCCCCCCGTCTGAGGGCATTCAGAGCACAATAATGGCTGTAAATCCAATAAAACTACACACAATGAAGCTCAAATATAGCCTTGATTAAATGCGTGTTTTGCCGATCTACTTAACTGAGCAGTTCGACATGATTTCACACGTATCGACCAGACGCAGCCTGTTGTGCTGTTTGTTGACAGACGCTGTAAAATAACTGTGTGCTACAGTGTGCAAATATCAGGCAGATCCTGCATAATGCCACTGAGAAATAACATTATCACCTGAAAATGAAAAGTGTGTCATTGTTTATTCAGTCTCGTGTAGTTTGAAACCTGCAGTGCTTTCTTTCACGCAGTGAAAAGTAGAGTTCATGACAAAAGTAGAAATATGTGTTGTTGTTGGGGATTTTTTTTTCAGTCATTTGAATCAGTTTGAGTGATTCATCTGGAAATCGTGATGGCTCACTTTTTATTGTGCTTTACCATCTTATTTAATCTCCATTCCCATGTCTTTCAGACGCTATTACTACTTGTAATATACTATGCTATTAGTCAAATGTGATGTTCATTTATTTTAATTCAAATGTTCTGATACACTATTGGATGATGACTAAAAAAAAGATTTTACATCCTTCAGGATAGAGCTGCATGATATTGGAAAAGAAACTGAAATTGAAATACTGATATATATATTCCGATATTAATGTAACTGTAACTCTGCATAACGTCACTAAGCACAGAGAGTTACGAAGCTCCCAATTCATGTTTCAGTTCTGGGCCACACCGTTTGCCAAATGATGGATTCAGGGCAGTTTAGAGGTTTTCAGGTCACGATTGAAGTGGACCAACCTCTAAGCCTCTTTATTGAACGTACTATAACACTTCGTCTTCAGTATTACTCATTCCTTAACCTACTTACACTCAACATCTTCCTCGGTTTGCTGATGGCCGACCACCCGCCTCGCTTGACAGAGATTAATGGTCCCAGATGAACGTGCACCGCTCCTCTTGGTAGTATTTAACACAGCAGCTGCAATTAACAGCAGATTAATGTCCTTCTAATCAATGAGTTTACTGTTTGTGTACACTGACTCTATGTAAGCTGGCCTTTCTCTCTGAGACAAGGGAAGAAGCACTCACTACAGGGGCCAGTTCAAAAATTAGAATTTCTGATCTCAAATCCAAGTTCTTGCCATATCTGAGTCTTCATTATGATATTCCTGTGATATTTCATTAGTATTACAATGCAAATACATAGTAAAAAGCTAAAAACTCTGAATGGTTTTGCTAGAGTGGATGTTTTTCACTTTATTGTTGCATTTGTGAGTATTTATTTATGGCAACCTTGACAATGGATCCACAAAATATTTTATTATTTTCTTTTAAAATATACAGTTTTCATTATTTATTATATGGATTATATCTTTAATCATGTTTGCATTTTAATGTGAGTTTTTTGTGAACATATTTTGATTTAGATCACTAGCTTACAAGCAACGTAGCACAACAATGTAGACTCTGCAAAAATCCAATAATTTTCTCCATAGGGAAATTGAACATTAAATTTAAAATAAAAAATAATAACTGATAAACCTTTAAATATGAACCTGTTGTGAGCCCCGAGGTTGTTAACATACTGTATTGATATGGTTTGTTAAAAAATATTTTAAATAACATTTATTTCCATTTTTCAAATATAGCGGTAATATTACACATTCACTTCTAAATCAAAGTGTTAAGAGATTTATGAATGTTGTGTGTATTTTTTATAGTAGGCAATTAAAAGCAATACTAATCTGTAAAAAACTCCACTATTAATGTTTTTCTAAAACACATATTAATTGAAAAATTATTTAACTGAAATACTTATAAACTAAATCATGTTTTTACACTTACATTCAGATTACTGAACTAATATTTAGTTGCTTAGCTATTGTTTTACTGCTGTGAATCTACAGTACATTTCACTAAGTCAATCAACTTCTGGCACCCAAAAATATATTTCAGCCCTGACAGAACAAACTCTATTCCATTGTTTTTGTGTGTGACTTTTGGTGTTTTGCTTCATAATTTGAATTTATATTGTCACTCCGCAAGGTTTCAATTGGGTTGAGATCAGGGAAGTTAGCTGTCCACTCCATTATTTCAGTGCTTTTTGACAAGCAAAAACAAACAAACAAAGATGATGCTTGCTCACTGGTGTGATTGGGGTCATTGTCTTGTTGAAAGCCATTTTATGGGCATTTCCTCTTTGGCATAGGGGAACATAATCTCTTCAAGTATATACAGTGGGTGCGGAAAGTATTCAGACCCCCTTAAATTTTTCACTCTTTGTTATATTGCAGCCATTTGCTAAAATCATTTTAAGTTCATTTTTTTCCTCATTAATGTACACACAGCATCAAATATTGACAGAAAAATACAATTGTTGACATTTTTGCAGATTTATTAAAAAAGAAAAACTGAAATATCACAATATCATAATATTCTTCTGAACAGTGTTTGGAATTACCCATTTTATGTCAATGCTATTCAGAAAGAAATATTTTATATTAAAATTTTTATAACAATGTGTGACAAGCTGCTGTCAGTTAGTGTGATTTTACCAAATAGCGCATGTTCCTTCTTCAACATATATGTTGATCCTAAAACAACATTCCAATCGGATTTAAGAGATACATTTAAGTTTACAGTTTATGTTAAGTTTAGGCTTACAGTTAGAGTTATTTGCTTCTACATCATCAAACTATTAATCCCCTTAGATTTTGGCAATAATTTACAGTTAGTGTTAGGTTTAGAGGTAGGGATTAGGTATGGATTAAATTTTCAAACAGGAATGATGTTCCATGGTCAACATAGATGTAAATCCAGGGACACATCCTACTTGGCAAAATCACACTCAAAAGGACTATTAATGACAGCTGTTTTTTCACAGAGTGAATAAATCCTTATAATAATCTCCATAATGCTATTTTGAACACACCCCTTTCAACACATTAGTCAAAAAGCAGCACACAACACAACAGTTGGATCTGTTGTTTCTCTATTACATTACCACATCCACATGTATGTCCACATGCAATGCACAAATATTAATTAATAATACCAGTTGTTCATGAGGTTACTGATGCTGTACTGTAATTTAGTGTACTGTAGATATGTACCTTTAAATTCTATTTCACTACTGATTTTAAAATATATGGTTTAAAAAGAAAGTTTACTTATTAAATGATACGTGTATATCTATATCACTTATTTTATTGCATCACTACACCATCTAGTAGTTTAATTTAAGTACTTTGGAATACTAATAAGGTACAGTATGTAACACAAGCGGTTCAGAATAACAAGAATAAATGACACCAGATGACTTTATTTTCCTTAATTTTAAATATAAGTATTTTACAAAGCATGCAGACCAAAAAAAAAGGGTTTACAAATTAGAGCTGTGGTGAAAAATTGAGAAATCATTTCTGCATTGATTCTGAGATTTTCAAAACCCATTGCTATCCTCTTTTGAATCAACTCTGATCATTAATAAATTAGGAAAGGTTTAAGCGAATTACAAGAGGCTTCTGTGTGAGAGAGTGAGTTGTGTTTACATTAATCTCATGACATAAGTGTCAACTTAGTCATGTAAGTAAGGTAAGAAGCATTATTGTTTTTTTACTATGGAAGTAAATGGTTACAGGTTTTCATCTTTCTCCTAAATATCTTCTTTAGTGCTCAATAGAAAAAAAAGAAATACATAAAGGGTTGAAACAACTTGAGGCAGAGTAAATAATGAGTAATTTTTTATTTTTGGGTGAACTATGCGGGCCTCACAGTGGCGCAGTGGGTAGCACGTTCGCCTCACAGCAAGAAGGTCGCTGATCGCTGGTTCGAGCCTCGGCTGGGTCAGTTGGCGTTTCTGTGTGGAGTTTGCATGTTCTCCCTGTGTTGGCGTGGGTTTCCTCCGGGTGCTCCGGTTTCCCCCACAAGTCCAAAGACATGCAGTATAGGTGAATTGGGTAAGCTAAATTGTCCGTAGTGCATGAGTGTGAATGGATGTTTCCCAGAGATGGGTTGCAGCTGGAAGGGCATCCGCTGCGTAAAACATATGCTGGATAAGTTGGCGGTTCATTCCGCTGTGGCGACCCCAGATTAATAAAGGGACTAAGCCGAAATGAAAATGAATGAATGAATGAATGAACTATGCCTTTAATAGTTGTCCTTCAATTGTCCTCAGTGTAAAACAAATGGATCTCAAAGTCATAGTGACTGTTGTAAATGGGATAAATATGCAAAAGATATTAGAAAACAAAAGAATATGCAGGAGTGGCAGGATTTCTCTTAAAAAAACACTGGGCTTTCAACTGCTCAGGACTAACACAGGACTCACTATCACAAACATATAAAAACAACTGTGGATCTTTCAAGTATCGACAGACAGTTAAGAATCAAAGTTATGTACATTTTTAAATAGGGTAATTTTTATAGATTTGTTTACAAGTTTGTCTTGTGGAGTGTATAAGCAAACATCTGTGATTTAAAATAGCTAAGAACAGTTCAAAAAAAAAATACCATGCATTTTTTATGAAACCTCTTGTCTTATTTAAATTATTAAAGCCAGCGTTAACCATAAGTTCCTACTTCACTGTAGTATTTTGAGCTGAAATGTAATATTGAATAGAGTGTGGGGATTTATTTTACAGCTCCTCTCGCAGTGAACCAACTCTAGCTCTAAGCTGTTTTTTTGAGGAGCGCTTGTGCTGTGTGACATTTAGGTAAATTACCGCAATGTTGTTTTTTTTTCTAAAATAATTGTTTACCTCATATATATATATATATATATTGGAAGGTTATGGCTTAATATCATCTGTAGGCCAGTAGGAATGAATACAAACCTTTACAGTGTGGAAAAAAAGGTTAATTACAGTATTTTGTTTTCTAAAATAATTGTGTGCTGTGTGCTTATAAGTCGAGTGATTGGGAAAAGCTCTTATTCAGTAATTCAGTTTGAGCACTAGGCATTTACTGCATCCTTCTAAAAAGCTTTTGTTTTTTGTCCAAGTGTTGTTGAAGTTTTTTGCACTGTGGATGTAATTGACAGATGGTTCCTAAAAGCACAGATGAATGTCGCAAATACAACTGAAATGGCCCTGTAGAGCCCTGAAGGGATGTATATTTATGAGCAGAACTGTAAGCTAAGATGCTTTAGTAGATTATGTTGAATCTTTAAAGCCGGTACTAAATTCTTTTTCAATAAGGGAAATTTTAAAACAAAATCATTTAAGTCCTTACTAGTTTATCTGTAAGTTGCTTATTGAACAGGCTGCACACATTTTGTGTGTGTGTGTCAGAGACAATAAAATCATCAGTTTATTTTATGTTCATTTCTAATTATAGTTTACAGCAGTATGCAGTAAATGACATTAAAATTAAACTCCACTTTGGGAATCTAAAATATTAGGATGTTGCTGTAATGAAACAAAAATCTGATATCATGATATAAGTCATCTCATATTCTGTATCATCTCATAATGATGTATATCACAATATAATATAGTTTCTATAAATTCATTCAGTTATTTATTGCATGGAAAGGATTATTTCTTTTTGGAATTTTAAATTATATGCTCAAAAAGGATTTTTTTGTCAGTTTATTTACAATTTCAGGGTTAAAGTTTGATTCAAAATGTTTAAATATTAAATAAACATTAAGAAAATATAAAACACTTTTCTAAAACTAATCATTACAAGCACTGTAAAAAATGCTGGGTTCCACACAATCGATTTGTGTTGGGAGAACATAACGTGTTTGTTTTTTTTACAAATTAAAGTGGATTGAACATGAAACAATGAAGCTGTCCCCCCCCCAAAAAAAATCAGGAATTGTGTATTTTCATCTCATTATAAATAAGTAATTTGAACAAGCAGCAAAACTTCTTCTTTGAGTGAGCCCAACATAAAACAGTGCTAAGCAAAATGTAAACATAGTTAAGCTTGCAACTTTTTCACCATTCTGTTCCTGCCCCGCATCCCGAGGTGGTGTTTAATTATTGTCCATTTAAAATCAGAATAGAGTATAGTCAGGATAGTAAAGTCAGTATAGATTTTAAGCTTCAGCCACAAATTATGTAATCAAAGATTATCAAAATACTTATACATTCATATTCTTTCTCTTAGTAAAGCTTTTACACAGTACAAAATCTTGTACTTTTATCTGATTCCTCTTTCCTTCAAATAAAGTTTGGCATGTTATGATTGCTTGTTTTCTGTTGCGAATGTGTCATGGTGAGACATATCTATGCTACTTGTACTCCATTTGAGCCATTTAGAATTGTAAAATGACTATTTGATTAGCATAACCATGCAAACGCCATTCGAAATCTGAAATGCTGAATGCTGAAATCTCTGAACAGTATTTGATGCAAGTATTAGATGCTTCTTTCTTTATTTGTTTGTCTATTCAAATATAAGTCTCACATATAAGCTGCTTCTCATCTCTCTGGCAGTTTTGTCTTGGTAATGAGGTCCTTCTCAAACAAATCTCTATAGCAACATACAGCCACAAAAAATGTGACAATTCCTTCATTTAGAAGCAGTTTAGATCAGCCTGGTAAAGAAGCGGATTTGTTAAGCTCTCAAATTGCATGCAAAGCCGTGAAATGCTCGCTTTCAGCAGTTCTGAATCGTGCCGGTATCTGAACTTTCTCCTCACGGTCCATTAGATGTGTGCGACAGAGAGATGAATATCAGGGATTTGATGAAAGAGTCATTTTACATGCTCCGCAGCCTCATCTTTTGTTGTGAAATGAGCATACAGAAACTAATATAAAGGAGTCAGAGAGATCATGGAGGAGAAAATGCAAGTCTGTGTGAGAATTGAAGGAGGAAATGAGTAGTGCTGAGGACCAGTGTGTACATGTGCTGAAGTAAAGCTGCTGCCTTTCAGAAACCAGGTTCTGTCTTAGAAATGAAACCTTAGTTTATTCACATATAAATATCTACTGTAGAATTTTTTTTTTTGTAGAATATAAATACTATATGGGATTTTTTTTTTCATGTAGACTTTGTCTGGCTTGCTGGGTAGCAAGTCAATATATTTGTTAGTTATTTTGGTAAGCTAAGCTAAATGTGTCACTCTCAGAGCCAGAGATCAACTGAATGGATTAAAAAAGGCTTAAACTGAACTGATTAACTCTAGGTGACTTGTAAAATGAGCCTATTTCCAAAAAAGTGGTGTGTTCTTTTAACGTAACTGTAATATGGTTATTTCTTACTATGGATTTTAATGCATTAATTGATGTTTACTGATTACCTACTGTATTTTATCATCCTTTTGTAATTTAATTAGTTGAGAACATTGGTTTAGTCTGACTATGTACTGTATATACAATAAAGCAATACACTAAGTATTTTGGGTTATTATAGCTGTAAAAGTATAACTTATGTCGTGATAAAAGCTTCAGCAATTATTTGAAACAAGAAAATCGGATACCTGCAGAAACCTACTTACAGATTTTTGTCTAAACCTGTACAACCAAATGGTTTAAATGAGAATTTAATCTGTTAAATTTTTTATAACATATCTTTTAACAAGCACTGAGCACTTTGTACAAATAAAACAATATTGCTTGTATCTTGGCAATTAATCCTTTTTTGGATACATTGCAAACACATTTCAAGATGAGTTTCTCTTTTGCTTTCTGATTAATTATTACATATAAATACACACGCGTTCACATTTGTCAGGTTGACAGAATCTGCAGTGATTGCTCTGTTAAAAGGGTGGTCCACTATGATATCATATTTTAAACTTTAGTTGATGTGTAATGTAGCTGTGTGAACATAAACAACATCTCTGAATGTAAGAGGCTCAAAGTTCAATGCAAAGGGGAACATTGGCTTTTACAGAGTTAGCTTACCAAAGCCTACAGCGAAGGAAGTTTGGGGACTACAAAAAAAACATCCGGGCTAGTGAGATCACAAGGGCTTCCGGTTACGTGCATTCACCGCACGCACACACCCTGCGCAGCGAAGGGGTGTGGCCAGAGGTGCTGTAATGTTAAAGCGGTGAAAGCTAAAATGCCATCCAAATGCTGCTATTACCACAGAGCTTCTTCTGTTTCTGTATTTGGGCTTCCAAAGGACACAACACAAAGACAGAAGTGCTTACAGTTTAGTTTTAAATATGTTCCAGAGAATTATAAAAAAAAAAAGATACAGTGCTAGCATTTGACAAAGGAGAACTTCTAGAATATCTCCCAGTTCAGTGCTGGATTCGGCTAAAACTCCTCCAACCGACAAAGCTGGGGATTGTGAGCCACAACCTGTAAGTATTTTTATTTGTTAAAATTGATCAACTACAGGCACAGTTTCTAGCGTTAATGGTATGTTGTAGTGAGGACGTAAACAAGGATGTAAACAACCGTAAGTGCTGTTTGGCACCGCTAACAATTTAGCTACAAATTCATATTTATCATTCAAACCGCTGTAAACAGCCACAATCTTCAGCAGTGCGTGCAGTGTCACTCTATGCGTGTCTCTCTATGCATGTCTTTCTATGCGGCTGCTTTCCATGCGTTCTACATCTCAAATAACCAACTCGCTAAAGATATGTGAAAGTTTCATATTACTTATACATGCTTATTCCCAATATATGTAAAAGACACTTGTCAGATTTGATTTTAGAGAACAGGCATTAGCTGTGTGTTCTTCATTTCTGTCTGATTCAGGCAGCTATAGATGCTAACAGCTGCTCTGACTGGACTGTTTACACATCGCAAAAGCATGCGCTTGTAGGGGACTGACATGGAGCCAATCCGCGAATCACAGCACATTATGTTAGCGGACCAATCAGAGCCTCTTGAGGGTGGGTCTTTCAGAGGAACTAGGAAATATGACATTCGTTGTCATGTTAGCTAAGTAGCTGTACATAATTAAAGTAAGATATATGGAAAATGACGTGATTTTCTAAGAGTGAATCATGAGCACACATTGCTTTGCATTCTTAAATTCCAACCAAATTTGGGTTTCCTCCGGGTGCTCCGGTTTCCCCCACAGTCCAAAGACATGCGGTATAGGTGAATTGGGTAAGCAAAATTGTCCGTAATGTACGAGTGTGAATAGGTGTGTATGGGTGTTCCCCAGTGATGGGTTGCAGCTGGAAGGGCATCCGCTGCGTAAAACATATGCTGGATAAGTTGGCGGTTCATTCCGCTGTGACGACCCCAGATTAATAAAGGGACTAAGCCGAAAAGAAAATGAATGAATGAATGAATGCTCAAGCATTTTTGTTCTTGCCATAGTCACAATATTTACCATTACAGTTCAATAATGGCATTAGAAAGCTGTCTTGTTGCAGCACAGGAATTCTTGATGCTGTTTTGACTCCAGTACACATTTGATAATATGTTCATTCTCAGGTAATAAAAACAACATCACATGTACTCATATACAATGAGTGAGCAATAAAGTGCTATTCGAGGTGCAAATGTAGGAAGCAAATTACATTTTAGTTAATTCATTTGTTTAATTTTCACTTTTTAACTGACTCATTGAAAAGAACCAGTTTATAAATAGCATTCATTAATATGCTGCCTGTTTTAAATATTTAATTACACTATGTTTTAGTGATTGAATTGGTTGTGAGCCCAGTGTGACTTACTGACTCAGTGAGTCTGAGTCAAACATCGAGTCCATGAACAAACTAAAGAATGTTGTTGAAAAATCTTTTTTTTCTTGAATCAGACATTACAGTTCACACTATATTTATTTGTGTATTAAAAGCAGGTGCACACTGACAACAAATAAGATATAATACATATAAAATAAAAGAAACAACCTGTATGAGTTTCTATCTCTTGAACAACAGATATTTTAAAGAATATTGCTAACCAAACAGTTGCCATAACCTATTAACTTCCATAAGAAAAAAATACTATTGAAGTCAATGGTTACCATTTACCTGTTTGGGTTGGTTCCATAATAGAAAGAAATAAAACATACATGGTTGGATTAACTTAAGGTTAAAGGGATGGCTTGAGTTTTTTTGTTCTGTTGAACATACAAAAAAGATATATTGAAGAATGTTGGAAACCTGTTACCATTGACTTCCATAGTATTTTTTCCCTATGGAAGTCAATGGTTACAGGTTTTCAACATTCTTCAAAATAGCTTCTTTTGTGTTCAACAGTACAAAAAAATCTCAAACTGTTTTTTTAACATGTCAAGGGTGAGTAAATGATGGCAGAATTTTCAGTTTTGTGTAAAAGCTCAGCTTTTTAAATGATCTTAAAACAGCATAATTCTTTTGTTAATCAGAATGTTTGAAAGAAACAATCTGTCCCTTTTTGCTAAATATATAATGTTTTGCTTTGTTTTAATGTGTGGGAGAAGAAAACAGTTGCGAAGAATCAGTAGCCTCTAGATGAAGGGTAGGGGGCACGTGTTTCCCAGACAACCACTAGCTCTCGCCAAGCAGGTCTTCCCTTATTAGTGACAATAGTGCTTGAAGTCTGCTGACGCTTGTTCATGGCAGCACAGCGCTTCAGAGTTGCTTGTCTGAGTCTGTGTCAGTCCGCAAAATGAGGTTTGTTTAAACAGCTGTGTGCCAAAACTTGCACAATCCCTCACTACTGTTCTAGAGAGCATATTTATGCCTGCTGTGCACACTGTTTTAACACAGTCGGCTCCCACACTCAGCTCTACATACATTGAGGCCACTTTTTTTAGGTACACCCTGGTAAAATCAGGTTGGACCTCAGTTTTGCTTTCAGAAATGCCTTCATTCTTCATATCATAGATTCAACTGGGTGCTGGAATCTTTCCTCAGAGATTTTGGTCTGTATTGTTATGAAAGCGTTGCGCAGTTGCTGCAGATTTGTTTGCTGCTCATCCATGATGTAAATTTCTCATTCTAGCACATCCAAAATGGTTCAGATGTGTCTGTGGAGCCATTTGAACATTGTGAAATCACTCTTATGTTCAAGAAACCAGTTCGGATTAAGATTTGTGGCATGGAGTGTTATTCTGCTGGGAGTATCCAATGAGATTTGTACACTGTGGTCATAAAGGTGTTTGCCATTCTCCTCTGGCATATGGCTGGGCGATATAACAAAAATCCGATATTATGATATAAGTCATCTCACATCCTAATGACAATATATATCACTATATATTAAATTTTCTATAAATTTAATCAGTTATTGACAACATGAGAACTGTCTTTTTGGCATTTAAATTATGCATTGTTTCATGCTCAAAAATGTATGCATTATTATGTAATTTTTGTCACTTTATTTATAACTTAAGGGCTAATTTTTGATTAAGAATGTTTAAACATTAAATGCATATTATTGAAATATAAAACACTTTTCTAAAACTTATTACTATTGATGTTATTATTACTTATTTTTACAAGCCAACATAAAATAGTGCTAAATAAATTGCAAAAGGTAAACATAGTCAAGCTTGCAACTTCATCATTCTGTTTCTGCCTGCTTTCCAGATGTGGTGTGTAAGATTGTGCTAATCCAAATGGTGGAATAGTATTAGCCTAAACAATGTATTTTAGGACACAAAAAAAAAGACGAGAGTGCATAATATGAAACGACAGACTTCTTTTTTCTTCCATACCATATACAGTGCTCAGCATAATTGAGTGCACCCCATTTTAAAAATGAATCTTTTATCCATTTCTCAGTCAATATAGGTAATATATTCTGCTGCGTTTGAACAAAACAGATTTATTAAACAGATATATTTATTAAAGTAACATTTTAGTTACTGAATATCTTTAGAAATAGAAATAAAATACATTTAAATTCAAGCAAAAAATTGCAAAACAAATACTACAAACTAAATAAATATTTTTTGCTTCATTTGATTGTTCCTCTTATTAAAAGTTTTATTTAATATTTTCCCCTAACATATAAATTTGGCTGAACTCATTTTTTATTCAAAGTTATTTTGTTAGATTATCTCAAGATTTGGCTTCAGTAATGACTAAACTGATGTATATTATGCACAAATATGTTATCGTATAGGCGTCACGGTGGCGCAGTCGGTAGCACAATCGCCTCACAGCAAGAAAGTTGCTGGTTCGAGCCTCGGCTGGGTTGGCATTTCTGTGTGGAGTTTGCATGTTCTCCCTGTGTTCGCGTGGGTTTCCTCTGGGTGCTCCAGTTTTCCCCACAAGTGAATTGGGTAAGCTAAATTGTCCATAGTATATTTGTGTGAATGAGTGTGTATGGATGTTTCCCAGTGATGGGTTGCAGCTGAAAGGGCATCCACTGCGTAAAACATACACTGGTAGGTTGGCAGTTCATTCTGCTGTGGCGACCCCAGATTAATAAAGGGACTAAGCCGAAAATAAAATGAATGAATGAATATTATTGTATAGCATCCAATAGAAAACATTAATTCAAAAAACAGATTTGTTAGGGGTAATATCATCATATTGCACAGTTCTACTCTGCCATCAACAAAGGATTTTTCACTCACTACCGCTCACTTGATATTTTCTCTTTTTTAGTCCATTCTTACTAAACCCTGCATGAAAATCCAAGTAGATCAGCCTTTTCTGAAATACATGGACAAGCATGTCTCACACCAACAACCTGTGCACAGTTAAAGTCACTTAAATCACCTTTCTTCTCCATTAAGAGGCTCAGTCTGAACTTCAGAAGATCATCTTGACCACATTTACACATCTATATGCATACCATGTAATTGGTTGATTAGATGTGTTTCATAACAAGTAGTTGAACAGCTGTACCTAATAAAGTGGCCAGTGAGTGAAATCCCTGTTTTGGTCAGATTTGATCATATTCTAACTCTGAATACACAGTATGGATGCTCCATCTGCTTGATGGATGTCTTCATTTGTCTGTCTCTGTCTTTCTTCAAGGCTTGGATGACTGTCTGCAGCAGTACATTAAGAACTTCGAGCAGGAGAAGGTTGGCGGTGAGCAGCTGTTGAGAATCACACATCAGGAGCTCGAGGATCTGGGTGTTTCTCGAATCGGCCACCAGGAGCTCATTCTGGAGGCTGTGGACCTGTTGTGTGCGCTGGTGAGCTCCTACACAAACAAGCACTAAACAAACTGAATCCACTTTGGAGATATTTATTTCTATTTGCAGCAATAATTTAAATGTTTTCTTCAAGGTAATACAAATACAAGCATCCTGAATATATTTAACTGTGAAACATAAATATTTAATTAAGTATTCAAATTCTTTTATGTTGAAAAAATAAATAAAATTGCATGTGACATAAATAATATTACAACATTTTATATTTTTATACTTTAATTAGGGCTGTGCAATATGATGATATATTGTATGGAAAAAAATAAAAAGTCTATCGTTTCATATTATGCTCTATTTCTTAGTGTCACAAAATACATTGTTTATGGTAATACTATTTCATAATTTATATGAGCGCAATATTACATGCCTTTATGGAGTGCAAGACAGAAACATGAATAACAGCATCATGAGCGTTTATTTTGGACCTCTAATAATACGTTTTTGAAATATATTATTAATATTTCTACATTTTTTATAAAATATTTGCCCTGAGGTTGTAAATAAATTGAGAAATATGATTGAGTACATTTCTGAAAAAGAAATTGTCTGCATCATGTGATCAATATATTTAATTCATAGCATTTACAAAAATGGTACTGTATTGTGATATATCATTATCAGGATATGATATGACTTGTGATATGAGATTGTTTTCTTTCATATTGCCCAGGCCTAGTTTAACATAACTGAAATAACTAAAGCTAAATAATATAAATTATTATATAAAGGTACAATTTTAAATAATATAGATTATTATTACTTATTAATCATCAGTGATTAATCAGTGATTAATCTCTTCAGGTTATGTAAATATGACAATCTAAATAGGTAAATATGAAGGTAAATATGTGTTAAAATGAATAAAAATAGCAGTACAAGATAAACATAATTAAAATCAACATATAACTATGCAGGCGACATGGTGGCTCAGTGGTTAGCACTGTCGTCTCACAGCAAGAAGGTCGCTGGTTTGAGCCCTGGCTGGGTCAATTGGCGTTTCTTTGTGGAGTTTACATGTTCTCCCCGTGTTCGTGTGGGTTTCCTCCGGTTTCCCCGACAGTCCAAAGACATGCGATACAGGTGAATTGAATAAACTGAATTGGCCGTAGTGTATGAGTGTGGATAAGTGTGTATGGGTGTTTCCCAGTACTGGGTTGCAGCTGGAAGGGCATCCACTTCTGTAAAACATATGCTAGATAAGCTGGCGGTTCATTCCACTGTGGCGACCCCTGATAAATAAAGGGACTAAGCCGAAGGAAAATGAATGAATGATATAACTATAGGCCTCACAGTGGCGCAGTGGGTAGCACGTTCGCCTCACAGCAAGAAGGTCACTGATCGCTGGTTCGAGCCTCGGCTGGGTCAGTTGGCGTTTCTGTGTGGAGTTTGCATGTTCTCCCTGTGTTGGCGTGGGTTTCCTCCGGGTGCTCCGGTTTCCCCCACAAGTCCAAAGACATGCGGTATAGGTGAATTGGGTAAGCTAAATTGTCCGTAGTGTATGAGTGTGAATAAGTGTGTATGGATGTTTCCCAGAGATGGGTTGCAGCTGGAAGGGCATCCGCTGCGTAAAACATATGCTGGATAAGTTGGCGGTTCATTCCGCTGTGGCGACCCCGGATTAATAAAGGGACTAAGCCGAAATGAAAATGAATGAATGAATGATATAACTATACATACTGTCATAATTATTAGCCCTCCTCAATTATAAGCCCCCCTGTATATTTTTCCCAGTTTCTGTTTAACAGAAATAATTTTTCAACTCAGCTCTAAATGTAATAGTTTTAATAACTAATTTCTAATAACGGATTTCTTTTATCTTTGCCATGATGACAGTACATACATTTTTTCAAGATACAAGTATTCAGCTTATAGTGACATTTACAGGCTTAACTAGGTTATTTAGGTTTACTAGGCAACTTAGGGTAATTAGGCAAATCATTGCATAACAGCGGTTTGTTCTGTAGACAATCTGAAAAAAATTTTTTAATTAAAAACTGCTTTTATTCTAGCCGAAATAAAACAAATAAGACTTTCTCTAGAAGAAAAATATTATAGGAAACACTGTAAAAAATTCCTTGCTCTGTTAAACATCACTTGGGAAATATTTGAGGAAAAAAAAATCACAGGAGTGCGAATAATTTTGACTTCAGCTGTATATCAAGATACATTTATGCTGGATACATTTTCATGAAGATGTAAGTATAAATATTTGCTAATTATAACATAGAAAATATTTATAAAATATCTATTTTCTTTTTCTACTCATCATCAGAACACTTTAAATGTATAAAAACCCCTATTGTAGATTTTGGCCATGAAATTTAAATTAAATTGGCCATAAAGCCATAAACTGTATGCTTTTCCTGAAGCACCTGACCCTGTTTTTCTCATGCTGCCTGTATGTTTATAGTAATTGCATCCTGTGCAATTAATAATAGCCAAAACAAACACTTAAAATCCTCCAAAACCCCGCGGATTATCCCTTCATTTCCCACTGTCATTTTGCACACGATTTGCAGGCTGTAGAAGAGAAATAAGGACGCTGATGCAGGAGGAGGAGCGACTGAAAGACTGTGTGGGCAGAGTGGGTAGAAAACTGGCAGCAGTCGGGTGAGAGAAGGAGAACAAATTAAAACAGGAGAGAAAAAAGGCTCAGAGGGAGAGAAGGAACACAGTAGTCCTGAGCGGATGAAGGAAGAGGGCAGAAGAAGGAGGGTGAATAGGAGTGTGTTTGCAAACCGGCCCCCCGTATTCCTCTTTTTTTATATGACCATTTGATATATCGTGTGCTTAAGAAGGACATATTGTAAAATCATTTTTAAAATGTAAATTAAATCTCTGGTGTGCCCAGACTATGTCTGTGAAGTTTCAGCTCAAAATACAGAACATATCATTTGTTACTGTTTGTCAGTTTTGGATCCATTTAGACGTGAGCAAAAACACACAATATTTGTGTCTATTCCTTTAAATGCAAATGCGCTACTGCTTTTCAGATGAGGGCAGAGCCTTAGCACACTATTCTGACTCTACAGAAACAACAGAACAATTGTATCTCACACTGCCAAAATATCAGAAATGACCAGCAGTGGATTAAAACCTTACATGTTGATGGATATGTTACAACTTCTAGACTAAAAGCGGGCATTTCTGAATGGTTTGTGGATACATTTATGTATGTGTTTTGGAGTAAAGTTAATACAACTCATCTACTGGCATGTTACTGCTCTGTTCTAGAGTGCAAATAAACATTACGCTACTAGGACAATTCTCTTATCCTCTGTCCTCTGTCTATGCATCTACAGTCATGCCTCATTCACATTAGCACCAACTTTGTAGCTGCCTGTCGCTGTGGGTGGCGACCTGATGCAAATGCAGGTCCGTGTAGGTCTATACAGCACGAATACAACGGGCCTCTGAGCGAGCTGAGAGAGGATCATGTGAGCACCACTGGCTCTCCTACTGGCTGTTGCTCAAGAAAGTCGCTCTTCATTTGCATAAAATTTAAGGATTTTTAACTTTGTCGCATCGCTCGACACGCCCACCTGGTCGCCAATGGTCGCTGTCGCTTTGCACTGTGAGTTACTCGTAGTGTGAATGAGGCTTCAGTGGTATAACCACAGTAGCTGTACAGCAAGCAGATTCAGAAATAAAATTAGGAAACATTCTCAAAATATGAAGTGGCATACTTGTTTTGGATGTGAAGTTAGAACATGTAGAGATGATATTGACCAGCCTTCAGAAATAGCATTGACCTGCTTTAGTGAAGCAATTCTGTGTAATATATATTTTGACAAAATATATAACATTTTACAGACATTTTACAGCACATTTGCTTTAAAAATTAAACTTAACCCCAATGTCCTGAAATGACTCTTTTGATCGTTAGTTTATCCAACAACAGAACATTTATGTTTTTTTTGCTGCAAATATTGTAAATCTCCAGCTGTAATTGCAAGTAAATAGAAATGGCGACTGCTGCAGTGGTTCTGGGGGTGGAAATGTGCAGATTAAAAGGTGGTGAAATATCATAATAACAATTTCTGTCACTAGAGGAATTGAATCTGAATGGCATATTTTTCCACGTGCTTGAAAAAGAAAGGTTTAACAAAACTTACCAACAAAACTTAAAACTTGTTAACATCCATACACACTCATTCACACAAATACACTATGGACAATTTAGCTTACCCAATTCACTTGAGGAGAAAGTTACTGGTTGTCAGTTTTTTTTTTTTTTTGGTTGTCAGTTTTATGTTTTCTGATTTGGTAGATGCAGCGGGGACCCAATTATTGTGCACAAGAAAATTTTCCTGCCATGTTTTGAGATGTGATTTGTCTTCTTTAAGACCAGCTAGTGCCCGAAAACCTCTTATGTAACGCCTCTTTGGGTTTGTCCAGCGCAGAGGCCTTCTGCATTAAATATGATTACTCATCTGTCCCTCATGCTGGGTCTGTTGCGCGACTGAGCCCCGCTGGCATTTGTGTGCAGCAAGGCATTCTGGGCTGTGCTGTGGTGTCATGTGACCGTGAGAGAGATTTGACTGTGATTCTCACACAGTTTGGTTCAGGGAGCCCCCGAAACCTTGCAGGCCAAAATCAGCTGTGGTCTGTGTATAATGCAGAGCGTAATTATCCTCATTCATCATTTGTATATTGGGCAGATGATATGCTTGTAAAGTTGTGTGATTAGTAATGTTATTTTGCTAAAATTAAAACGCAAAAACATAAAAAAACATTTTTTTACTTAAGCATGAACTGAAAATTGAATTCTAAATGAAATAAAATAAAATGTTCATTTAATTACATTCTAAATAAATGTACATTTAAAATTCTAAAGAAATAAATTTAAATTCTAAATAAAATAACTACAACTAAAATTAAAACAAATAAAAATTATTTCAAGAAATGTAATAAATGTAATAAACATGGAAAATGGTATAATTAGCATAGTCATTAAAACTAAAACAAAACAAATATATATTTTTAAATCTATTAAAATAAGTAAATTAAAAATATATATAAATAAATACAGCCTTAGTCAACACAAATACTTTCAAGATAGGTACCAATATGTAAATACATTAAATCATTAGAATTTTATATGTATTGTTTTTTTTTATAGCAAGGTATGTACAATATTACGTTTCACTTGGACTATGACAATGTGTTTACATGCCGTGGGTTGTGTGCCTCACTGTGACTCTTTTCTCCTCCTCCATTTTCTTTCCTCCATTATTTAAAACCACTTAGAGGACTTTTTTGTTTGTTGCTGAAATCATTCTGTGTCACAGAAAGCCTCTGACCTTCGCTTTACCTTAAATTCATAGCTCGCATTCCCAATCCCTTTCAGTCTTTCCCTCCGTTTCATTTACATTCACATCTATATTTAATCGTTCAGCGGATTCTTTTATCCAAAAAGACTTAGAAAAAGGGGAACATAACAAATGATTTGTCAAACAATAGCCAAAAATATAAGCAGTACAGTACCACCTCGCTGAAAAAGCTGGAGCTGAAGTGAAAAACTCTATAAAGATACAGTAGATTAAAAAAATTTTTTATAGGACATGCATAATTTTTATTGTCATACTATGCTTACATAGTGTTCTTTCTTGAAGATTGTATTGTTCAAAGTTTGTCTCTCTTCTTCAGAACTATGGATTAGAGACGGAGAACCTGAAGACTTTGACCCATAAGCTGAACGCTTCAGCCAAGAACCTGCAGAACTTCATAACAGGCCGGCGGAGAGGCGGACACTATGACGGCAGAGCCACCCGAAAACTTCCTAATGACTTCCTGACCTCTGTCGTGGACCTCATCGCTGCCGCCAAGAGCCTGCTGGCGTGGCTGGATAGGTTAGTCCTGCAAAGAGACACACATACACATTTCAAAACATTAAATATAGTGCAGCTACAAATATAACAGCCCCAAGAATATACACCACTGTGTCCAGTAGTAAAAGTTAGGTCACAAAAAGAAATGTTGCCATGGCAGCTAACTAAAATAACACAAGTTTATATTAAGATACTAAAACAAATGTACTTTACCAATTTACTATACAGGATAAGTTAGTGTACGACTGGGTTCCTGTAAAAGTACAGATGGGAGTGAAAAGTTCTGCACGTGAAACTTCTGACAATGCACAAATTAACTATCATAAGGAATTCCAAATCTACAGATTATTTTAATATCATTTTAAATATATAATAAATTTAAATATATAAATAAATATTTTTAACTAAAATCATATTGTATCTAATTAGCAATTTCCACTTAAAAGAATATTTTACTGTACCACTTTATTATTGAAAAATTCAGAATTACATCAAAATAAATTATACATGCATGCATTTTGTGTTTTATATATTGTGTTGCCAGTGCTGCTCAAGTCCACAGCCTTTTGTCCTTTTGCTTTTATTGTAGCTGAAATAAAACAAATAAGACTTTCTCCAGAATAAAAAAACAATTATAGGAAATACTGTGAAAATGTCCTTGCTCTGTTAAGCATCATTTGGGAAATATTTGGAAAAGGAAAAAAGGGTAATAATTTTGACTTCAACTGTAATTTGCTCTTAAAACTAAAATAAATTTAAAATGTAAATAAAAATAATATTATATTATATATAATAATACAAATAATTATAAATAATGCTCAAACAACACTGTTTGACACTTTAACCACTTTTAAAATATGCAAATATATATATATATATATATAGATAGATAGATAGATAGATAGATAGATAGATAGATAGATAGATAGATAGATAGATAGATAGATAGATAGATAGATAGATATTTCAAAATGCCAATTAATAAGAAATTTGACTTTGGACCACAAAACCACAGTGTTCATGTGAGTAAGTGTTCACATTTCTGGAAAATGAAATACAACTATTTGAAAATTTGGAATCTGAGGGTTAAAAAAAAATCTAAATACAGAAAAAACTGTCACGGGTGGCACGGCTGGAAGTCCCATAATGAAGTCCAAGGAGAGGTGCGACCAAGGCCTGTGGGGAACAGGTAAGGGATGGAGCAGCCCCTGAGGTCGCTGGTGTGATGATTTTCCTTGGCAACATACTTGGCAGGCCTCCACATTACCTTTAACATCCTCCTTCATGGAAGGCCACCAAAAGCGACGTTGGAGGAATTCTAGAGTGCGGGTGCTACCTGGGTGGCAGGTCAATGGGGACTTGTGGCTTGCGCTGATCAAGGGACATACAGAGCATCCAACGGCCCACTGCCTGGATCAGGTTCCTTGGTTTGGGCCTTATGGACCGCTTGTTCCGGATCCTATCTAAGGGGAGCAACAATCCTTGAACTAGGAATAATGGAAGAAACAGGTTTTTCCTGTGCCTCGGGAGAGTAGGTTTAGGACAAGGCATCTGGCTTAAGATTCTTGGAACCGAGTCTATAAGTCAGGATGAACTGAAATCTGTTAAAAAACAGAGACCATCGTGCCTGCCGAGGGTTCAGTTGCTTGGCCTGCTGGAGATACTCCAGGTCTTATGGTCTGTAAGAACCTGGAAAGGATGTTAAGCCCCCTCAAGCCAATGGCGCCACTCTTCCAAGGCCAGTTTTACAGCGAGCAGCTCTTCATCCCCCACATGGTAGTTGCGCTCGGCATTAGACAGGCGAAGACAGGAGATGGTCAATTGCACAGTCGTATGGGCGGTGAGGTGGCAAAGAGGTGGCTCAGGACTTACTGAACTCTGCCTTAAACTGATGCTAGACAGTGGGAACTTGAGACAGGTCTACAGACACTTGAGGCTCGGGATGAGGGGTTGAGGGGCTCTGGGTTAAACAGGTGAAGTGACAAGAGGGACTTGTCCTGATAAGAGTGACAAGAGCCACCTCTTTGCCACCTCACCACCCATACGACTGTGCAATTGACCTTCTCTCTAGTTCTTGTCCTCCCAGAGGCAGAGTCTTCTCCTTATCTCGCCTTGAACAGGCTTTCTATGAATGCTTACATCAAGGAGTCCCTGGCAACTGGCATCATCCAAGCCTCCATTTCCCCTGTTGGTGCTGGCTTCTTCTTTGACTCCAACCTAGAATGGAGCCGGTAGACCAGTTGATTTGGGGATTATGTCTGTGCAGCCAGGGATGACCCCTGACAGGATAGGGAGAGTCAATAAGATAGAAAGTCTCCTCCTGCTGATGTTTAGCAATGGTAAGTTTCACTTTGCCGGGTTCTAGGGTCTACCATCCAATGCAGTTACTGCCTGGGGGTGAGGGAGAAGGTGAGTATGGATCTTAAGTTTCTTGGCCAAGGACAGATCCATAAAATTACCTGCAGCACCTGAATCAATCATTGCCTGGATTGAAAGCTGGTGGCTCTCCCAGGACAGAATGGCTTGAAGTGCTAGAACGGTGTTGGCAGGAGGAGCTCTTATTTTCCCCATCACAGTCCAGATGATCGAAATTAAGTAAACAAGAACACACGAGGAAGAACTAAGGCAGAGAGGAAACACGGGGACCTCTAGGGGAATGGAGACAAAGTGCAGGATGGTGACAGAAAACCACCTTTAAAGTTGTCCAAATTAAGTTTATAGCAATACATATTACTAACAGAAAAGATGCTTTGACTTATTTATCTGAGGAAATGGACTAAATATCTTCATGGAACATGATATTTGCAGTAATATATGTTCGAATGATTTTTTTGTATAAAATTGATCATTTTGACTCCTACAATGTATTTTTGACTATTCCCACAAATATACTTCTGCAACATAAAACTGGCTTTGTGGTCCAAGGCCACAAATAGGAAGTGAAGCATGAAATAAAGCAATAGAAATGTTTATTCAAATTAAGACCAAAGTATTTGGAGACTTTATGAAATATGATGAACTACACCTGTTCTACAACACGTGAGAGCAACTAATTTCACACTTCCACTTTAAAGTAATTAAGTGTTCAGAAAAGCAAAGTCACATGGCATAATTTGTTAGCAAATGCTGCATGATTCAATAACTTGTCAAGCCCATCAGATCCATACATTTAAAGTGTCCAAGTGTTTTTTTAATGCTGCTGTGTTGATTTACCAGTTCAATCAAAGCAGCATCAGTAATCCGGCTTCTTCTAAGCATGCGTACGGTCACATGACTCTGGTCTCGGCTAAAAGCCTCCATTGTTTGTAACTCATCAGTGAGGTCATGCGAAAGGCCACAGATGACACGATCACGCTGATTTCCTTATGTAACACCCATGAGCAATCAGCTGACAAACAAAAGATGAGTAAAGAGCTTACGTAAGTCTCTTCTGCTTCATGTGTGCGTGCGTTTATCTCTCGAGTGTGTGTTTTGTGGATTTATGTTCAGGCAAGACACTGCCGGTGAACAGGGTAAAAACCCTAGTTATCACAATAATTCCCCAGTTGATTGATTACATTAAGATCTGCAAAATTGCAGTAAAGTTTTCCAAAATGCAAATTAATTAATTAAATATGCACTCATTTGCATATTTCTAGATGGCTTCAAAAATTTTGTTTCTTTTTTTGACACAATACAGTTAAAAGTTTTTACAGAGGGGATTTGGGGATTTTTCTGTATCACTTAATAATTCATAATATACTGCAAACAGCCAGAATTGATTAATGTTCATTTTTTTAAAATTAAATGCTGTATAATTATGTATGAACATTTCCCTCTTTAATAAAACCTTCAGAATGTAGATATGAATAAAACTGATCAGTTTGGTGTCTTTATGTTTTGCTGAAGTGGAGATTTAAGACATCATTATGGAGATTTATGGCTTTTTTACAGGAAAATAAAACCTTATTTTGAGAAAACAGCCTTTGAAAACATGTACTGTAATTAAACTTTACAGACACAAATTGATAATGTACAATAAAAGAAACACTTCAAGTTGTGTTTAGTTTGTTTTCTTTATTTTAAAGGTTTTAAATGAAAACCTCAAAAGCCCAAAAAACTCTAAATGGACAGGTGTATGAATATTTTTCCTGCAGTTGAAGCTGTGGTTTGAGTCACTCCTCCTCCTTGTTAGTGCAGTACAGAGAGTTTAACTACACACACACTCATAATTCCAGAGCACAATTAATCTACCGCTGCTGCGTCTCTCTGGATTATTCCGGGCCTCCGGGTCTCCCTCATTTATTCTCCCTAGACAGAATGACAGCAGGAGCCTTTCATTTGTTACAGTATTTTTATTAAGTGTGAGATCAGAGGGCTGGAGTCAGATATCGTGCTCTCATTAAGATGCCCTTGTTCTTTCTTCTGTAGGATTTCTGCATTAGGGTTGGAACTTTATACTTTACGAGATGATTTCAAATAGATTCCCCTCCTGTGAATTTTTTATTCTTTTTAAAAAAAAAAAATCTTAAGTGGTGTTTAACACAGTAATCACAGTATTTTCTATTATATGTACTTTTTTTTCATTTTCAAATGTCCATAAAGGCACATTTCTTTTAGTTTGCCTGGAATTAAAAAAAAAAAGAAGAAGAAAATAAGTTCAATATTAAGGTCAGATTTCTTTTTCTGTTGGCTACAGAACAGACCACTCTTGTCCAATGACTTGCCTAATTAACATAACTAGTTAGTCTCGTTAATACTTTAAATTAAGCACTCTAGTTAAGTGCTTTAAGGCTAAATACTATCTTTCAAAATAACTGGTGAAATAGTATGTAATGTAATAGCTCTATTAATGCAATGGCAAAAACAAAAGTAATTATTTATTCAGTCTCTTATGTTTTAAAATGAGTTCTCCAAAAAACATCTTTTCTATGTTAAACAGCACTTGAAATCATTTTTTTTAAAGAATGAAAATTTCACAGGATGACCAATAATTCTGTATTAAACATTATATCGCAGAAGAAAAATGCTATCTTGGTTATTTCTAATATTGAGCAACCTTACTTAAAATACTTGGTTTTATGTAAAATTGTGAATATATATTTTGTGTTATTTCCCTTGGATTTTCCCCTATATAGATAGCACAAATGTAGAATTTATCTAAAAGTTAGAATTTATTAGTGACAAAGTGTGCTATTGAATGCAAAGTTATTTATTAAAATGTAAAACCTTTTCAGTTTTTTTTCTTTTAGACTGTGCTGATTTCTTGCAGCAATAAATAAATGCCAGAGTAAATGTCAATTTGAGCATATTATTATTAAACAAATCTTTTTGCTGAAAAAAATACTAAATATTTATGGTATTTATTATGCCTAATAGACAGGGCTTAGTGTAATGGACAATAAAAATGTTTTTTCAAACGAAAGAAATCATACGAGACAGGAAGACAATGCTGCTTTTATGTAAAAACAATAAAATAAATACAATAAAGCCAGCAATATTGTAAAGCTATTACAAATATTACAATTTAAAGCAACCATTTTTAATTCCAATTTAAAATAACTATTTTAAAGTTTTTAACATTTATTCCTGTAATGCAAAGCTGATTTTTCAGCATCATTATTGTGCTCTCCAGTGTCAGTGATCTTTCAGAAATGAAGTGATCTTTCAGAAAGGCTGATTGGATGCTTAAGATTATGATGCACATTATTAGTGTTAAAACGTATTTGCATGCTTAATGTTTTTGTGGAAACCATGATAATGTTTTTTCAGGATTCTCAATTTATCGTGTCTTCTTCTCGTCTCGTATGATTTCTTTCATTAAAAAAAAACACTTTTTTATTGTTCCTTGTATATTAGCCATAATACATACCATATATAGTTGAAGTCAAAATTATTATTATTTTTTTTTCTTTTTAAAATATTTCCCAAATTATGTTTAACAGAGCAAGGTTTTTTTCACAGTATTTGCTATAATATTCTTTCTTCTGGAGAAAGTCTTATTTGTTTTATTTCGGCTAGAATAAAAGCCGTTTGTAATTTTTTAAAACCATTTTATGGTCAATATTATGAGCCCCTTTAAGCAATATTTTTTGCTCGATTGTCTACAGAACAAACCATTGTTATACAATGATTTGCCTAATTACCCTAACTTGCCTAGTTAACCTAATAAAGCCTTTAAATGGCACTTTAAATTTTTTTGTAAAATATAATTTATTGTCATCAAGATAAAAGAAATCAGTTATTAAAACTAGTATGTTTAGAAATGTGTCCTTCTTTCCATTAAACAGAAATTGGGGGAAATATACAGGGGCCTAGTAATTCAGGAGAGCTAATAATTCTGACTTCAACTGTATATTTAGTATTTTTTCAGCAAAAAGATATGCAGTAATAATAATATGCTCCTAGCAAATTGACATTTACTCTGACATTTATTTATTGCTACAACAGAAGAAAGCAGCACAGTCTAAATGAAGCCTCTGTCGGTGCTAGAAGGACATGTTTTCAGTGTGTATGCTGAAGCACGTGAGCAGATCTTCCTCCTGCTGCTCCAGCCTCAGTGAATCAGTGCATCGGAGCAAGAAATCGTCGCTTTCAGCTCTATCTGTCTCTCTGTGTTTCTCTTACTCTTTATCTGCCTCTCTTTCCACATGTTTCTTGAGTCTCCTTCTTCTAGCTCTCTTTCTTCATCAGGGATGTTCTGAAGTAGACACAGTTCGGCTTTAACAGTGCAGCGAGACTGAGGAATAGTTAGAAAGCGGTTGTGTTTAGAAGTGATCTAATGGTTAATGGCAGATGTTACTTCTTCATCAGGTCTCCGTTCGCTGCTGTAGCCGACTACTCCATGACCAGGAATAATGTGATTCAGCTGTGTCTGGAGCTCACCACAATAGTTCAGCAGGTATGAGCCTTAATAACTCTTACATATTACATTCATAATTTTTTCCCCACTCAGGAGTAGTTTACCCCAGAAGAAACATTTTGGCATTCATTCACTTCCACATGGTTTTAAAGCAGATTTTTTTCCTTCTTGTTCTGATTCTCAAATGCTTAAATGCACAAAACGAGCTGAATAAACTCTGGGTTGCAGAATAAGTTTTGGGTTGACGAAACTAAACAAATCTAACCTGCACTGTAAAAAAATGAATAGTTGAGAAACATAAAACCACAAGGCAACTTGATGCAGTAAGAACTTTGAGTTGTCTCAACAACTGTTTTTTAGTTCTTTCCAGTAGCAATATTTAGTTCAACTAACATCATTTAGTTTTTTCATGCAATGTTGATTATTGTATTTTACTAATAAAGATATTCTTGTCACATCAACTGAAGCAACAGTTACTGCTATTGAGTCAATAAATTATTTTCTGTTTAGTGGATTTTTTTTTTTTCAAATTTGCAACATAAGTAATTAGTACTAGTTAGCATATCACCCTGTTTTTAATCATTTTACTTACAAATGACAAACACAAACTTACTACTTCATTCATTCATTTATTTTCCTTCGGCTTAGTCCCTTTATTCATCTGTGGTCGCCACAGCCGAATGAACCTCCAACTTAACAAGCATATGTTTTACAGCAGATGCCCTTCCAACTGCAGCCCAGTACTGGGAAACACTCATTTACACTCAGACACATGTACCCAGCCTAGGCTCAAACCAGCGACCTTCTTGCTGTGAGGTGACTGTGCTACCCACTCCGCCACCTTGTCACCCATTTCTTTCCATTGGAAGCAACAGATAAAGCAAGCTTAGTTTTTGATCATCGCGGCACGCATGCGCAAATTATTTAAATATCAACATTCCTATTCAACACAAAAATGTTTGTCCAGAAAACTCTGTTAAACATTCATTCATTCATTCATTTTCATTTCGGCTTAGTCCCTTTATTATTCTGGGGTCGCCACAGCGGAATGAACCGCCAACTTATCCAGCATATGTTTTACGCAGCGGATGCGCTTCCAGCTGCAACCCATCACTGGGAAACATCCATACACACCCATTCACACTCATACACTACGGACAATTTAGCCTACCCAATTCACCTATACCGCATGTCTTTGGACTTGTGGGGGAAACCGGAGGACCCGGAGGAAACCCACGCCAACACAGGGAGAACATGCAAACTCCACACAGAAACGCCAACTGACCCAGCCGAGGCTCGAACCAGCGACCTTCTTGCTGTTAGGCGAACGTGCTACCCACTCCGCCACTGTGAGGCCTTTCTGTTAAACATGTAGACATAAAATTTTAGCGAATATTGTTGACATAACATATTTTTACAATTCTTAGTATATATATGACAAGAAGTACAGTGTGCTGAACAAAATTTTTTACAGTGTGGTTAAGATCAGGGCGAGTGGTTTCACAAACAAAAATTTGAGAAGTCAATTTAAAGGAAATAGTATTATGTCAATGCAAATCTGTCGACTGATTTTTAATAATGCAGATTCACAAACAGCTCAAAAGAGTCCTTTTAAAGGGGACCTATTATGCAAAAATCACTTTTATAAGGGGTTTAATCTGCCTGTGAATATAACCAGCTTCTAATGGTAAAAATGTATGGGTTTATTTTTTATTATCACACTATCACACAAAAGAAACACTTTATGAACACTCTTTTTGTACACGTCATCAGAGAGGGGAAAGCCCCGCCCATTAGTGACCACCGTTAGTCTCGTTTTTGAATCTACCACTATGCTGACACATAGGCATTTGTAGCCCTGTCCTCTTTTGAAAAGAGGGCTGGGAGCACAATCTCATTTTAATTTGAAGCGACAGTCACCAAAATGGCAAGTTATGATCAAAGCCTAAAAGAAGCAGTTTAAAAGAGTTATAAAACATTATTTGTTTGGTGTTTTGAGCGAAAACTTCACATACACATTATTTATTTGGTGTTTTGAGCGAAAACTTCACATACACACACTAGAGACATCAGAGACTTATTTTACATCTTGTACAAAGGGGCATAATAGGTCCCCTTTAAAAGCTTTTATATAAGAAAGCTATTCATTCATTCATTCATTCATTCATTTTCATTTCGGCTTAGTCCCTTTATTAATCTGGGGTCGCCACAGCGGAATGAACCGCCAACTTATCCAGCATATGTTTTACGCATCGGATGCCCTTCCAGCTGCAACCATCACTGGGAAACATCCACACACTCTCATTCACACACATACACTACGGACAATTTAGCTTACCCAATTCACCTATACCGCATGTCTTTGGACTTGTGGGGGAAACTAGAGCACCCGGAGGAAACCCACGCAAACACGGGGAGAACATGCAAACTCTACACAGAAACACCAACTGAACCAGCCGAGGCTCGAACCAGTGACCTTCTTGCTGTGAGGCGAACGGGCTACCCACTGCGCCACCGTGAGGCCCTTAATCCAGCACATTTTAGAATCTTTTTTTTTAAGAGTGAAGTTTGGGCCTAAAAAAACTGTATAATATAATTGTCCCTTTAAATCTCATATCCATCAAGTTAACAGCAAAGTTCCCAAGTCTTCTTTGACCTGGTCTATTTTCTGTGTTCACCCGCACCAGTGTCACACCACATTGGAGTGCTCTAGGACTCAAATCTCTTTTTGAGGATGCTTGGAAAGCAGGGTAGAGATTCTAGGGCAGAAGGTTCTTTAGAAGGAGGCCACGGACGCTTTCTCTCCTCCTTAGTTTTCTGTCCTGGATTGAAATAGAGCTTCTCTGACTTGGGCCATTGAGGATGAGGACACACTGTCCCAGGTGTGAGAAAAGCAATGTGTCCCAGAACACAGGAAATAGAGAAAAATAAAGGCCACGTAATGATACTTTCTATAAAATGTGTGTGGAAATGCCACAGCTTGTAAATCTCCTGCTCTGAAGTGTCTTTTGCACATTTAAACTTTAAGCTCAATTTTCATAACGTGTAAAATAAATCTCTGGTGTCTCCAGAATGGGTCCGTGAAGTTTCAGCTCAAAATACCTCTCAGATCATTTATTATAACTTCAAATGTCTCTCTATTTGAGTGTAAACCAAAACACTGAGTTTTTGTGCATGTGCCTTTAAATGCAAATGAGCAACTTCTTTTCAGAAGATTTCAGTCCACTCCACAAACACTCCAGAAACAAGCAAATTCAGCAACCAAACCTTTATATGTTGATGGATATGAAGTGGTTATAACTTCTAGACTGAACCCAGTCATTTCTGAATTGTAAAGAAACAACATAAAAAGTCTAATATAAAGTTAGAGCATGACGCATTGATATTAATATATCAACCGCATTAAACTGACAATTGTTAGTGAAGCAGTTTGGTGTAAAATATATTTTACCAAAATATATAACACTTTACAGGCATTTTACAGCACATTTCCTTCAAAAATTAAGCTTAACTGTCCTCAGAGTTTATAGAGACTTTTTTTATTAATTGGTTCATCCCACAACATTAAAGTGTGGTAACACATAATAAAACCCCTTACTCCATCACTAAAGGAGGGAAATCTGAACGCCACGTTTTTCTACATGCTTGCAGAGAAAGAAAGTTGTCCTGTTTCCTGTTTTCTGGTTTGGTAGATGCACCGGGGACTCGATTATAAAACTTAAAAACGACAAAAGTCAGATTTTCATGAAGTGTGGCTCTTAATTAAACACTAATGTATTAGCTCAATCTTTATTTACTCTCTTTTGAATCAGAATGAAATGTGTAGGTCGAGTGTTGAAGGAGATTCCCAGTATGTTTAGCATTAATCACGAGCGCGGCCAGTCGAGTCCCACAGGCTGTAAATCAGACTAGCATTAAGCGGTGTGATGGAGAGCGGAGGAAATGAGCAGATGAGAGGAGCGTTGCAGCAGGTTTTGGTGTGGGAGGATGACTCATCTCCTCCTCATCTGTCTGCTCAAGACAGAAAACGCTGCCTTTGGCTATTTCAGATAGGTGCAAGACTCTGTGTCAGCAAGCACATCTTCCTCTCCCTCAGCTTCTCATCGAAGGCGTCCCAAAACCGGAGCAGAGATGATATAATGTGCTTGTATCGCATAACTGCATGGGAAACATTTGATAACTTTTGTTGATATGTCATTGGCAAATATTATATAATACTTCTGATGATTCATATTTGAATGTATATTAATCAAAGTTTCTTGGCATGAATGCACATTAACCGATATGCATTATATAAGGATTTGGCATTATGTAACTTTACAGATAAATATATTTATTTATTTTTAAAAAAGAAAAGAAAAGAGTACTCAAGTAGCATTTTTAAAAATAATATTTGTTGACTTATGTTTTAAGTTTATTTTAAAAAAGCATAGATCAAACTAAAATTAGCCTGGTGGCACAGTGGTTAGCACAATCGCCTCACAGCAAGAAGGTCGCTGGTTCGAGCCCCGGCTGGGTCAGTTGCCATTTCTGTGTGGAGTTTGCATGTTCTCCCCATGTTTGCGTGGGTTTTTTCCGGGTGCTCCAATTTCCCCCACAAGTCCAAAGACATGCAGTATAGGTGAATTGGGTAAGCTAAATTGTCTAGTGTATGAGTGTGATGTATGTATGGATGATGTATGTATGGATGTTTCCCAGTGATGGGTTGCAGCTGGAAGGGCATCCACTGTGTAAAGCATATGCTGGATAAGTTGGTGGTTCATTCCGCTGTGGCGACCCCAGATTAATAAAGGGACTCAGGTAAGAAAGCCTTTTATTCATATGTAAAATATATACAATTTAGTTTCTTGTTATTTTAATTTTGTTTTAAATATGTAAATTTTTTTAATGAAGGATAAATGAAAATACTTATTAAGATTTTTTAAATTTGTTTTAGAGTCTAGACTAAATGTGTAATGAAGGTTTAATCATGCGCTGCCAGTCAATAATGACTAAGTGTGTTTTGATTAGAAACTTCACATTTTCACATTTCTTTTTTTAAGTATTTCTTAAAATTACATGACAAAAAATTATGACATGGTTGATAGAAGAGTTTCTTATAATGAGTTTAAAATAAACTGTTTATTTTTTTTTACATTCACTATAAATTGTTATGCTTAAAATTTTTTAAAGTATAATTTATAGTAAATGTAAAAACAATATTTATTTATATATATATATTTTATTAGCGAGTTAGTTATCTTATTTTTTAAGTGTTTAGTTTTTAACCTAATAAATAAATCAAATTACTGATTGAGAAAATTGTTTTCTGAGTGCATAAATGTATTTGTTTGTGTTAGTTCAAGGTGCCTTAATAATGCATTGCTAAATCTTGAAACTAACATTAAAATGAATAAACACTATAGATGTGTTTTCATGTTAATTATTATAAACAAAGCAATCCTTGTCAAATATTACCAGCAAGTGTATTATGAACATTCAGCCTTTCGTTAACAAGACTGACTGCGATGAAATAAGTTGCAGTCATTAAATTAGATGTAGTAGTTGAAATGACATTTTTCTTTTCTTGCCTTTCAGGACGGCACAGTGTATGAGACTGAGAATAAGATACTGCATGTGGTAAGACTGACATTTATTTTCTCACACAATCTCAAGATTCATTTACATAAAACCCCTTATCTAGCTCCTCTGTTCAAAAATAGAAATCTGTGTCGAAGTGAGAAAAGGAGAGCGAGAGAGTGTGAGGTGAGTGAGAAAGAAACGGGTTCACATTTGATTCAGGGAGTCCAGCCCATACTGCAGTGTCAGTCAGGCTACAGCTGGCTCTCTGCTATAAATACCAGGACAGGGCCACATTTCATCTGAGACTGACACAGAGAGAGAGAGAGAGAGAGAGAGAGAGAGAGAGAGAGAGAGAGAGAGAGAGAGTGAGTTTCTGTTTACAGCACCAGGAACACCTTCACTGATTACTCACCCGCAGCAGACTGAGGCAGAATCATGATTAGACAGATCAGTTCAGAGAAAGCTGCTAGATCATAGAGAATTATGCTTATGAGACCATCCTGGTCACATGGTAATATGGTGCATCCTGGCATCTCTTGAGCTATATTTAAAATAGTGTCTTTTCAGATTGATTTCGTTTAGGTATGAAAACGATCCTTGTTCATACTAGTTGTTCAACTAAAAACAAATCTATATCCATATTATGCTAAAAATAGCTGTAAAAAATCTATAGTGCAAACCTGTAGCCTGCAATTGCTAAATAAAACACAAGTTATTAGGATGTTCATTAGTATTAATCTGCATTTCTTTTTAAAAGTCATGTTTAAAGGTCCCATGAAGTGCTTTAAAATGTGCATTTTTTTTTCTGTTCGAAATTTGATGTAATCTCAACTACACCATAAAGACAGGGCAGGACATATAGTAGCTCGTCCCATTTATAAAAACAGCCAAAAATATTTTCTTTTTATCACAGCTCTGCCAGTAAGAGTGATTGAGATCAAGTGCAACAATGAAAAGCAAATAAGAAGGATATTAAGAAGGGGGCGGGACATGTACCATAGAGCATTTGATTGGTCAGAAGATTTGATGAGAAAGTGAAATATATAAGTGAAGGTAAAAAATTAGTTGATCCATTTAGGCTTGTGACAAACTGCAAGCTTTGGATGCTTACATCAAGTTTATCTTTTCGAAACACTGTTTTGGAGCACACTAGAACTAACATTCTGATACTAACATCTAAAAAACTTTATTTTAATTTCACGGGACCTTTAAAATGCTTTGAAATGTGCCTTTTTTATTCTATGTTTGATGTAGTCTCAACTAAAACAATGAATGAATGACAGATTTAGCCCCTCCCCCTTGCTAAACAGCCAAACAGCCAATCGTGTTTAGTCTATATCACATCTCTGGAATTCAGACTCATGACAGTCGCAGTCTATAATAGTAATACTGAGTCTGAGTCATGGTTTCTCTGCTTTTAAAATACAGCAGAGAAAAACATGATAAAAAGCAGAAAAGAAGAATAAAACACTAATTATAATAGTTTATTTAGATATTGCTTATGTCTGGTGGTAAATAGTGTTGACAGCAGTTTAACAAGTTGACAACAAATTCTTTCATTGTAACCTGTATTCAGAACAGAACAAATTGCAAATTTGAAAATATGTATAATGTATACAGCTACATTAGTTAATCGAATACAAATTACGTCTAAATCTTAAGCCAATAAATGGTTAGCTGAATTTAATGAATCTTTTCTCATTCCAAACGAATACTATTGATATCATAATAGTTTAGCAACCAAATGTTACACTGGGAATATACAGGGGTTGGACAAATACAATTGAAAAGCCTGATTTTAGACCACAATAACTCATTAGTATGGTGTAGGGCGTCCTTTTGCGGCCTATACAGCATCAGTTTGTCTTGGAAATTTGGCAGCACAGATTGTACAACTGACCAGCGTAGTGTAACTTTTATTTGTGCATATGTGTTAGTTTGACCAATGCTATGATATATATGTGTATCTGAGATGCTCAGGCACAATCAAAGATTCTCTGTCGTTTTGTTCATATAGATAAAATAAATCACTTCTAATAAAAGGGGCTTGACAAATCAGGAAAGGATATACAATGATTCAGAAGTACTAATCAGAGATCCAATGTATGCAACCAAGCCTTTTTATTAAAAGTCTATGTTCTGGTTCGTCAGCACTGAAGCGTAACCCTGGAGTTTTCAAACTAAAACGAGGTCTGCAACATTTTCTAAAATTCATCAAGAGTCTAAAACTCTAGAGCAGTATGAATGCCAGGTGTAACCTCAGCGAAATTTGTGCATTTTAAAATGAAAATGCTCTCGTGTAAACAGCCTCAGTCTCAGTGCGGATGTTGTTTTTGAAGCATATAAAAGATCAGCATATTGTAGCCGAGTATCTGCTTCAGCTTCACCCGTTCTGAGCCTCAGGAGATCCCAAACCTTTCTCATGTCCACCTTTTCTCTCTCTCCTCAGTGTAAGACGCTTTCAGGAGTGTGTGACCACATCATTGCCCTCTCTTCGGACCCCATGGTGTCCCAGGCCGCACATCTGGAGGTGGTGCAGCTAGAGAACATAAGGTCCACTGAGGGACTGGTAGGTAATCTGGTTTCATTATAAGCTAACCCTTTAACTGCTTTTCTTTTATTTGTCATAACATAAAAAATGAACATTACTTTATATTTGCTAAATGGATCTCGTTTTTACTGTACAGGAGGCTTGTCTATAGAAGATCAAAACTTATTTGAAATGATGAAAAATATTTTATTAAAATTAATTGAATGCATTTATACAGTGGTTGAATGGATAGACCGACAGATAGACATGCTGTATAGACAGACAAATAGATGGATGAATAGGTGGATGGATAGCCAGACAGATGGATAGATATTGAATAGGCAGACAGATGGACAGACAGAAACAGAGAGATGGACAGCCAGACAGTTAGACATACATACATACAGACAGATAGATGATGGATGGATGGAAAGAGGGGCTGACGAATGGATAGAAAGAAGGATATACAGAGACAGAAAGATGGATAGACAGACATACAGACAGATAGTCAGACAGACAGACATTTAGATAGACATGTAAATAGATAGATAGATACTCTAGTTAGACAGACAGACAGACAGACAGACAGACAGACAGACAGACAGACAGA
>CAIGQW010000287.1:2049347-2065234 GCA_903798125.1 Danio choprae | reverse complement strand
ACAAAATTCACTCTTGTTGAGATCAATGTCATAAAACAGGATGACTGATAACAGAACTGAACAGGATTAACAAGAAAATGAAGGGACTTAAAGTTACATTAGAAGCTAAATTTATCCACTGCTCATATTAAACTGAAGGATCATGTGATGAAAAAGGATCATGAAAACCTAAAAAGACCGGATTTCAACCACAGTAACAGATAACAGTTTAAACAATTTTATTTTAAATTGTATTTTTGTTTACAATATTACATTTTCTGTATTTTCGATCAAATTAAAAAAATCTTCCCTTCAGAAATCATAATATGGTTTGATGCTCAAGAAGAAACATTTATCATTATGTGTTGTTTGTCATTAAAACAGTTGTGCAACTGCATGAACTATTTAAAATGTAAGTTTTTTCCTTTAAATTTTTTTATTCATCAAGAACAAATTAATTTGATTAAAAGCAACAGTGTGTGTTAGTTTTGTTTATAATGTTATTTTATTTATCTTCTTCTAATTATTATTATATTTTTAATTTATGTTTTTGCCCTAAATATTGTTGTCCAATTGATGTCTTTCTGATTTCTTTATATTTAATACTGTAGCTCTCTGACTAATATGCATCAATAAAAACAGTTAAACTAAAAGCGACAGTGAAGACCTTTATAATGTTATAAAAGATTTTGGCCAATAAATTTATTTGAATTTTATTTTATTAATTAATATTTAAAGCACATGCTTGCAATAATATTTCAGAATATTAGCATTTTTACTGTATTTTTTATTAAGTTTAGTTTGACCAAATATTTTTTTTAAATAAAAATAGTACATAAATTTTTCCATCTTTCAAAACCGTTTAGCAATTTAACCAATATTTTCAGACATAGATGATGGAAACATGAGGGATGACGGCATTAAAAAAACACTACAAAATGCTTTTCCCAGTCTGAGTTGGTGAGGTGAACACGTGTGTTTGTTTTGTGCAGGTGGGCTGGCAGCTGAAGAACCTCGTGAACTCTTTACGGAGCAACCCTGCGGGTGTGACCCTGACGCTGAAGAAACGGCCCCAGAGCACGCTGACGTCGGCCCCAGCCTTACTCAAGAACATGAGGTGGAAACCCCTTGCCCTGCAGGTACTGCCTGGCAGAATGAAGTGGCGTGTGTGAATTGATGATATGCCGTGGCGTCGTCCCTCAATCTGTGCATGTTCTTTTTTTAGCAGCATTAAGTGCACTCTTCCCCTCCCCGAGGGCTTTGACCAACTAGATTGCATGGCAAATCTTCACTCCACTCTTCCCCATCCACCAACCTCCCATTTTTCCTCTTTCATCTTTTTACCTCTAATCTGGCGCTTATCCCTCCTTCTTCAATCTCCTCTCACTTCTCCACTGAAGCCTCGCTCTATAAGGAAGCTTTACTGAGCCTGAGAGGGAAATGTGGAATGGCATTTTAGATGAGAATAAAATTTCATTTATACAGTTTCTTTGCTGTTCCTATTGCACTGCAGACAATAAGGAAACCACGCTGGTTTCCATTAAAGCAACAAAGGTGAAGACACGAAGATGCCATTTTATTTCCAAAAGGATCAGAAATAAAAATTTCCATTACAGGACAATATTTGCCCCTGCAATTGATTTTAAGGGACATTTTTCACCTTTGTTTTTTAAATGACCAATTAATAATATCAGTTTTTTGTCTGGCTCCTAACAGCTCCTTTATGTCTATTTTATGTCAATCAGAATACTATAAACTGTTAACAATAACAACAAATCAGGTATTTTTTTTACAGGCTTTTTACAAGGTATTATCAGTAGAATGCAGTATTATCGCAAAAAACATTATTGTTGATTATAAATTAACACACAGATCATTTACAGACAAAGTTGTCCAAACAAAGATCAAGGTCAAAAAGGAAAAAATTACCGTTTTCTCAAATAGAAAGCAATTATTTTACATTTCATTCAGATTTCACAATGCGTTTTTACCTTTTTTGGATTAAATAAATGTATAAAAGTTAATAAATTAATGAATAAATAATTCAATTCAAACATAGATTTGCATAAGAAACTTTTTATTTTTATAGACGTCAAGCTTTTGTGAACGGAGAGGCACTTTTATTAAAGTGAAAAAGTAAACAAACGTAAACAGGAACATGTGATATTTGAAATGCTAAAACTAATTGTACCACTGTTTTTAGCCCATCATCCCCCCCAGCCCCAGTAGCAGCGTAGCCACACCATCCAGCACCCTGAGCACCCCATCCAGAAGGGACAGCTGCGCTCTACAGGACCTCTACATCCCCCCCCCCACCTGATGAACCGTACACACACCAAGGTATTGCATTAAAGACAAAGACAGAAATGAGTGGACAATCCTGAGCCACATCTTGAATGCAACTAGAATGCCACTTTAAAAAAAGAAAAAACACCCTTATATCTTTATGGCAAAACTGTGGCAGTGATTTTTGCATAGTTAACCTTTTTGTAATATAAGATTATAATAGATTTCTCTTTCCATTGCAGAGATGATGTAGGGAATCTGACCAGCAATTGTCAGCAGGCCGCCAAAGGTTCCGATTCCCCCAACTCATTTCTGGACCAGGAGTGCCGGAGACGGTTCCCCCTGCTGGATGAAGACGCAGTGCTGTACTGTTATGAGTACGATCAGACTCAGGGTCCTCCACCTGTACGCAGAGACAGCACTCCTACATATGGTACACACTTTCTTACATGATGATGTTTGGGCTCACAGGCTGTCTTCAGGGTCAGAACGGGGTTGATTTGAGTTTGAAATCTTGTCAGTGTGACAAAGGATTAGTCAGTCAGAAGCGATCAATCAAACGGGTGTCATGTAGGAGCCATTTTTGTTTTCCCTCAGAAACTTTCACTAGAGAGTTCTAAAAAGGCTCCTATTTTACTCCTTTTACAAGATGTAATATAAGTCTTTGGAGTCTCCAGAATGCATATGTGAAGTTTCAGCTCAAAATACCCATCAGATCATTTATTATACCCTTCTGAAAATGCCAATTTTGGGGTCAGAGGAAATTGTTGCTGTTTTTGTAGCCTGTGCCTTTAAATGCAAATGCGAAATTCTGAAGTGTGTGGACACACTATACCTACACACATTTCAGATGTTCTGCAGATTAAGAGTCATGTGTTTTCTGCAACATTGAATATATTACATAAGTGCATTACATTAAAGGGGCTATAGAAACCTGTGTTGTTAGTGACACCAGTGGCTTTTAAAGGGTTAGTTCACTCAAAAATGAAATTCTGTTATTACTCACCCTCATGTCGTTCCAATCCACTAAGACCTTCGTTCATCTTCGTAACACAAATTAAGATATTTGTGTCAAATCCAAGAGCTCCCTCATAGCCAACAAGGGTCCTGAGACATTCACAGTCCAGAAAAGGAACCAAAAACATTATTAATAAATACTCCATGTCACTTCAGTGGTTTAACTGTTATCATGTGTAGCTCAAAGAACACTTTTGTGTACCAAAAAAACTGTAAATATGACTCCTATTTAATGAACCCTTTATTGAAAGTAAGCAATGTATTGCTTGAGCACATATAATTTACTGTGTCTACAAGAGACTGAACGTGATTCAAGGCTGATATATTCAAGACAAATTTCTATTTTGTTCTTTGATTTATTTATTCATTCATTTTCTTTTCGGCTTAGTCCCTTTATTAATCTAATTGCACAGTTGGTATCAGAATGCCAAATTAAATGGTTCTGATTGGTCAAAAAAGCATATAGTGTCTGCAGCAACACTAATGATACCTGAAAGCACACCTCCTTTCTTTGAACTGACAATTGTGCAACATTATGTAAAGATTTTCACATAGTGACACAGATATGTGAGGGAGAATTCACTTAAGCATTTCTGACAGGTCTGGATCAGCCATTTCTTTTAAAAGAATTCTTTTGTGTGCGACTTTGTGCGAGATTTGTAACCTTTCCAATTTTATATATGCAAAAACAGTCGCATGACACACTAAAGAAAAAAAGGAAACGCATTTTATGACCCTTTTAAGAAAGCCTCTGATCATAGTGGTGTGTTTGCACATGCTCTACAATTTAACTGTCATCACGTGGACAGATGAGCTCATTAAAATTACACTGTTGTGATAGTTTGATTATAAAGGATGCTTGAGAGTAGTATAGACTATGTAGATATGACTAGGCTTTGAATTAATCTTTTGCACACCACATTGTCATTACTGTACAGAATGATTCTTTCAGCAATACCCTTAACATTATAGGCATTTGGTTAGTGTCTCAGAATAGAAGAGAGGCTCTTAGAAACAAGCATATACGTCACATCTTTTGAAATGTCCATTTTCATAAAAAATCATATATGGCAACTTACAGTAGGAAGTTTTTTTACACATTAGAAAAAAGCCATTAGTAAATAAACTGACCCAAGTGGCCATAAGTCGTATTTGAGTAAACTTAACATTCATTCATTCATTTTCATTTCGGCTTAACAGCGGAACGAACCGCCAACTTATCCAGCATATGTTTTATGCAGCGGATGCCCTTCCAGCTGCAACCCATCTCTGGGAAACATCCATACACACCCATTCACACTCATACACTACGGACAATTTAGCTTACCCAATTCACCTCTACCGCATGTCTTTGGACTTGTGGGGGAAACCGGAGCACCCGGAGGAAACCCACGCCAACACGGGGAGAACATGCAAACTCCACACAGAAACGCCAACTGACCCAGCCGAGGCTCGAACCAGTGACCTTTTTGCTGTGAGGCGAACGTGCTATCCACTGCGCCACCGTGAGGCCCTAAACTTAACAATTGAGTTATACTTTATTCGCTCCCAGTGTGTAATTTATTGACTTTTTTTATTTTGTTTTGATGTCATTGTGCCTGTCTTTTAGGACGACTGAGGCCCATCTCCATGCCTGTGGAATATAACTGGGTAGGAGACTATGAAGATCCAGCCAAGCTGAAAAAAGAGATCAGAAGAGGTGTGTGTGTGTGTGTGTGTGTTTGTGTGTGGGTGTGTGAGCATAGAGGAGCTGTTGTTTTGATTTCTTTTCCTCAGGTTAAAGCTAACAATTGATTTTGTCACTTTATCCCTGGCACATTTTAAAGTCATGAGATTGTCCGCCGCCCCAATATTTACCTCAATTGTGCTGGAATCTGTCTGCCAAAATCTTGCTGGCTCTTTGTTTGAGATTTTGGGATTTTTTGGTTTCACATTGCCATGGTAACTCCAACACAGAGGTTTTGCCAAGATGTTGGCTTCTCATTGGCTCTGTTGCTGAAGGAGTGGGAGCAGAGAAAATTCTTTCTTTAGTAACGCTGGCAGAATTTATATCAAATTTGTACATGTGCAGCACACCATATTTCAGCCTTGTTTTTTGATCATTGGACCTCTGGGAAATTTGATTTCAACTGTAAATTATTAGCTGATCTATTACATTTTATGTGTCCCTTTTATGCTTTTTCAGATATTACCTTTTGTGTAATGTGTAATATAGCTGTTTGTAAATGTAAAAGGTCTGTAAAGTTTCAAAGATCAAAGTGCGGGATGAATTGAGTTATTTTCTCCTAACAAAACTGATTCTGAAATACCTGAAAAGAGTTGTCAGTAAGCAATGTTTTCTTGCTCCATTTATAAACAAAATTGCTACATTTCAATCTATGTTCTTCATTGGCTGACTATGAAAAATGTCTACTTTAACCATCAAATACTGCTTTGTAAGTGCTTATAAGAGATGTACAGTCATGCTCTAATTCATACAGAAAAATCAAGAGTTTCTATCAATATTTGACATTAGGAGTGCTTAGGAAGCTGAAGTTCCTATAGTAATGAGCATTTGTATTCTGACACACTTTAAAGGAACATTACAGTTGTTTTTTTTTTTGGAAATGGGCTCATTTTACAACTCCCCTAGAGTTAAACAGTTGAGTTTTATCATTTTTGGATTCATTCAGTTAATCTCCGGGTCTGGTAGGAGCACTTTTAGCTTAGCTTAACATACCGTAGATCATTGAATCAGATTAGACTATTAGCATTTCAATAATTTCCCTATTTAAAGCTTGACTCTTCTGTAGTTATATCTTGTTGTAAGGCTGATGCTGCGTAATATCATTGCGCCTGCTGCAGCCATGACAGCCAAGTCAAAATGCTTTGATTACTATGCCAGAATGAGAGTATAGTTACTAGAAATAGCGACCTAGAAAATAGCAACTTTTCATTTTCTGTCAGTTTTACTACATGATGCAACTATGGAAGAGTCAAGCTTTAAATAGGCAAATATTCAAAACTCTTTGGTCATTCTTGAGGAAATCTTATTCAGTGATCTACGCTAAGCTAAGCTAAAAGTACTTAACTCTAGGGTAGTTGTAAAATGAGCCTTTTCCAAAAAAAAAGTGAAGTGCTCCGTTAAGCCGTAAACCAATCATAATAGACTTTGTGGGGTTTTGAGAGACTGGGTCCTTTAATGAACAATTTCATTGTGTGAAAAGAGATGATACTAGTGTTTTTGATTTTGGATAAATGTAAGACTATTGTGGGAGACCTCCGAGACAAAATTAGGCACCTTAAAATACATAATAGGGCACTTTAAGAGCACAATTCAGAATACGGTTTGCCTAATTTCATATTCCCCCACACATTTCTGAGCAGAAAACTCCCTGCTGCGATATGTGAGTGAGGATAAGACTGAGGAGTTTCACACTGGACGTCGCAGCAGTCGCCGCAGTAGAAGGAAGAGTGAGAAAGGAGGAAGCCCCGCCCACTATGCTCTAGTCCCCACCCTCCAGATGGACATGCTGCCACCAGACTCACTGGCCACGCCCACTTCTGAAACCTCATCTGTGTATCTCGTAAGACAACTGCATAATTATTCAAGATTAAGTGATGCAGCTTGAAGTGATTTACACACTCTATTTATTATGTTTCAGACATTTGATCGGTCGTCTGTGCTCTCCAGGTCAAAGAAAAACAAGTTAAGAGGTGAGACGTCAATTTTAGTCAAATTCTTTTCCCCCAGTAATTATATTTATTAATTTTTTCATATAAGAATTTTTTTAAATTGTGTACAGAAGGTTTTGCATTCAGAATTTCTTGCATGTATTGAGTTAACTAATTCAGTGTTTGTTTTTAAACAATTCAATTTTAATTATTAAATAAGTATACAATATTCTGTAGAATAATTATTAATAAATTAATTATTACAGTTACAGTAAAACTATATTTTTTTTAACATTCAATGTTCTACATTTATTATTTAATAGTTTTTTTTATACTCAATTTATTTAGTATATTATGAAATCTTTTCATATAAATAATTCAGTAAACATTTTGTATACAGTAGGTTTTCTTTCAAACAGTATATCTGTAGAATAATTTTATTACGCTTTTTCATGCAGAAATCTAAAAGTATTAGGGTGGAATAAACTATATTTGTAATAATTTAAATAATTATTACTAATCAAGTATTAAACCGGGCCTCACAGTGGGTAGCACGTTCGCCTCACAGCAAGAAGGTCGCTGGTTCGAGCCTCGGCTGGGTCAGTTGGCATTTCTGTGTGGAGTTTGCATGTTCTCCCTGTGTTGGCTTGGGTTTCCTCCGGGTGCTCCGGTTTCCCCCACATGTCCAAAGACATGCGGTATAGGTGAATTGGGTAAGCTAAATTGTCCGTAGTGTATGAGTGTGAATGGGTGTGTATGGATGTTTCCCAGAGATGGGTTGCAGCTGGAAGGGCATCCGCTGCGTAAAACATATGCTGGATAAGTTGGCGGTTCATTTCACTGTGGCGACCCCAGACTAAGGGACTAAGCCGAAATGAAAATGAAAATGAATGAATGAATGAAGTATTAAACCTAATAAAACGATTATCAATAAAATTTGTACAATTATATATATAAGCAGAAATCTAGAACAAATAGTTTTTTATATTATTAAAATAATAATCAAACAACAAATTACCAAATTAATTAAATAAATAAAGATTACGATTACAATGATATTGATTTGAATCATTTAATGTTGTTATTTTGTTTGACATTTCAAAAATAAAATCATATATTATGTACAATGTATTATGAATATATTATGAATATTATGTACAATGTTCATGTATTATGAAATTTATATTTGTTGTGCAATTTTTTTCTATGGAAATTCAATCACACATTCTCACTCTGAATAATTACCTTGTCAACACATTTCTTAGCCATTATACAGCAGCACATGAAGAAAGTCTCTGTTGTGATTGTGTTTCTGTCTGCGCTGAATCTCTCTCTCTCTCTCTCTCTCTCTCTCTCTCTCTCTCTCTCTCTGTCTGTGTATTTGTGGCTCTCAGCCGGGTCTTTGCCCTCCATCAGTAAGAGGAGAATCTCCTGCAGGGATTTGGGTCAGGGAGACTGTGAAGGCTGGCTCTGGAAGAAGAAGGACGCCAAGAGCTACTTCTCTCAGAAGTGGAAGAAGTACTGGGTGGTGCTGAAAGACGCCTGCCTGTACTGGTACACCAATGAAGAGGTGAGGAAAATACCAGACTGCTGACCTTAACTCTGTGCTTACCGTCAGCGTTTCTCAGTCCTTCATTGCTCTGTTCTTCCTCAGGATGAGAAGGCTGAGGGCTTCGTCAGCTTGCCGGAGTTCAACATTGATCAGGCCAGTGAATGTCGCAAGAAGTTGTGAGTATTATCAAAACTAAAGGTTAAAATGGTTAAAAATAAAAACCATGCAAAAACAATAGATTGTTTTGCATGCAGTGCATTTTATTGTGCAGAAATGGCATTAGCATACTGTATATATAAGTTCACATTTTTACAGAAGAGCTAATAAGTTTGCCTACACACACAGTTGAAGTAAAAAAATATTAGCTCTTCTGTGAAATTGTAATTATTTATTAAATATTTCCCAAGTGACATTTAACAGAGCAAATAAATTTTTTAGTATTATTATTATTTTTCTTCTGGGAAAAAAAATTATTTAATAGTTTGGCCGGTATAAAATCCTTTTTTTATTAATATAATTTTAAGGTCAAAATTATTATTCCACTTAAGGAATTATGTTTTTTCGATTGACTACAGAACAAGCCACTGTTGTCCAATGGACTAATTAACCTTACTTGCCTAGTTAACTTAATCAACCTAATTAAGCCTTTAAAATGCACTTTAAACAGAATACTAATATTTTACTAAATAACTAGAAAAGTATAATGTTTGCCATAATGGCAAAGACAAAATAAATTAGTTATTAGAAATCAGTTATTGAAACTTTTTTGTTTAAATATTGTATTGAAACATTTCCATCTACAGTCTGTTAAACAGCACTTGAGAAATATATGAAAAATAATTACAATTTCACATTAGGCCTAATCATTTTGCTTTCAACTGTACATATATTGCATTCAGTGCAAATATAAATACATTAAACAAATACATCATGTTGAATTATATTAAAATTTACAAAGTATTACATAAATGTATGAAATAACTTACAAAAAATTATGAATGCAGTGTATTCCAATAATTAACATTTACTTGCACTCCACTTGTTCCAAACATGACAAGTGAAAAAAACTATAGAAATCAATGGTGATCGTCATCTGCAAGTGAACTGCTCCTTTCAAACGGATATTATTGAATCTTTTTCAAATGTCCTGTTCTGTGCAGGCTTAACAATATCAACTAGTTTTCAAACCACACCAAAAAGATAGAAATAATGAATAGTTAAACTACTGTCAACATTAGCTTGCCTTGTTTTGATTAAGTCTGTTTCTCTTGCCTGTTTTCAGTGCTTTTAAGGCCTGCCATCCTAAAATCAAGAGCTTCTACTTCGCTGCAGACAACATAGAGGATATGAACAGGTAGGATGAAAGGAAACATTCCAGCATCCCTGTGGAAACAGAAAAAAAGACTCGTAATGTACTCTGAGGCACTGTCAATTTGTGATGAACGCTCACACACAGGCTCCTGAATCTCATTTACTATTCTCTCCGCTGATCAAAGATACTAATTTTAGAGGCGTCCCGAAAGAGTCTGTATTTGAGTAGTGTGAGGAGCTCCTCGGGTCACTGCGGAGTGTATTCAGTCGGCGTTTGTTTTGACAGCAAAATTTGATTCGTCTTAAGGTCTAAGTTCGAAATTTTCATATGCGTTTTTTTTTTTCATATTCATATCTGAAAAATTCTCTTCTGTTGCGTATGAATTAATCCATTCAGAAAAAAAACGCTAAACATTACGGAGTGAATTGAAGCAATGATGCATTGTTCTCCTCTCTCTTGTTCAAAATAGAAAAGGAAAGATGAATAGGCTTCATATTTTGTGCATCCAATACTGCATAGAGAGGAAGGAGAGTTCAGCTCATTATCAAAGAGCTGCGCTGAATTATCCACAAATGCAAAGTTTATTTCAGGAAATCTGTGAAATTTTGATACATTGCTTGTGATACTTTTAATCCAGCATAGGGGTTCTCAACTGTCCGCCACATTTTGCCTTTATATTATGCACTGTGTTTGTCATAAAGTCATCTGTGCTTAAATGGCGGCGTTCTGTATTTTGCTTTTTACTTGTATGGTGGCTCTTAACGGTCAAAACACCTCTAAAAACACATTTTTGGATGCGATAAACGCAAAAAATCAAACTTGATTTGAATTTTTTAATGACGGATGATAGTTTCGAAGGCAGTGTGTCAATGTGATTGACATAGCATGAGGTCAAATGAATTTTTTTGTGAGCAAAAATTGCGGAGGAAAATGTCGGATTCAATGAGCAATAATCTTTAGTCTTTTGACCAAAATGCACTTTAAATGTAATAATGTTTTAGTCATTTAAATCTTAAATCTTAATTTCATAACAGTTTATTCATAACAGTTTATCCATCCTTTCATTAAACACAAAGCTGACAGAAACGAAGACAGCTGAATGGAGCATACACTAGCCGATATATTATTCAGTCACAAGATGGCGCCAAACAGTCAAAAACAGCAGCGTGACAGACAAAACATATAAATGAACGTATTCTCTGACAGTCAACGGTGATTTAAAGTACTCGGATGAAAGCGTGTTAGGTAATAACATACCTTGGAATGTGGTGACTGACCAATCAGAATCAAGTATTCCAGAAAGCTTTGTAATAATGGTTATTACTTAGATATTGTTTCTGTTCCGTGACTGTAAAAGAAATGTTGTTGACTAAGAATAAATCGTCAAGGAAACCGAAGACAGTTTTCTGTGCTGTTTGCCGGCAGGTGGCTCAGCCTGATGAACATGGCAGCGGCGGCGCACTCAGAGCAGAAGAGGATTCAACAGGATCATGGTGAGATGATGCCTTCATGCTCCGCTGAGCCTGTCTGATCAATTATTCTCCCACTCCGACTCTGTGTGGTCTGCTCTCCACGTCCCATAAATATATGAATATGAAGAAGGACATTTTGGATGTGTTTATAGGAAGTTTAAGTTGAAACGAGGGAAGTTATTTTTAATCCCAAATTTGTTTTTAGATCATTATTAGAATGTTCTTGTCCATCATTTGATGAAAACATGCTATGACGATGACAAGCCTACAAAAACATGTTACATAAAGTACATACAACATGTAAGGTCCAATATAAAGTACCTGTTTGTTGGGATAATGTTGATTTCTGTTTGAAAATATGCATTTTACATTATTTATTATTTAAATTATTGATTTTAAATATTATTAATAATATTATTGTTGTTTTTATTTTTATATTGTTGTTGTGTAAATAATAATTGTAATTTTAATAAATGTTTTTAATATTTTGTAATAATTAATATTTATTTTATTTAGTTTTTTTTTTACCAGTATGTAACACTGATTATAGATTTGTAAGATCTGCTTAATATTCAGTATATTTAAAACTATATAAACTTCTATAAATAATTGTAATAGTAATAAAAATTATATTGTGGGTTCTCTTGAGTTTATACATATTACAAACTACAAACCATTATGTTTTGATTAAATATTAGTAGTATTATATAGAATTATTATATAGAATTATTATTATCATCATTATTATTATTGCAATTTTGTTAGGCAATATTACATAATTTATTTTAATTATAGTTTTGCTTAGCAGTCAGCATAAATTTAATTTATTTAATGAATAAGAAGAAGAAAAAAAGCATAACATTTGACATTTTTATTGGTGTTTATGCAGTTTATTATTATTATTATTCATAATAATAATAATAATAATAATAATAATATGGGCTATTTTTATACTATTGTAAATAATTGTAAATAATACTAACTATAGTTATTAATAATTAAACATTATTCAGTACTGATTATTGTTAACCAGTAAACTATTAGCAATTATTTTCTGCTCAAATTTATGTTTTATGAATAGTAATAAGAATTGATTTATTTTTAGTTTCAAATGTTATTACCATTGTTATCATATTGATATTTTATGAAATAATTTTTGATACAAGTGTTTTTAAAAAGTCATTTTTGCATAATTTGTCATAATAAATTACTTTTTATTTTATTATTAAAATCTTCTTACCCCTCATTGGATGAATAAGTGCTGCAGCAATGACTACAAGTAGAACACAAACGTCTTTTAAATGAAATTACTTTTACCAGCTGCCTTCTTGTTTCAGTATTTATGGACTCCTTGTGTGTTTAATGGATGTTCTCTGTCATTTCCTTAGACTACTGGAGCGAGAGCGATCATGAGGACGCCGATCACATCAGCTCAACAAACAAACAGGACAGTCCTCCACCTCCCTACGACACCTACCCCCATCCCACCTCAGTAAGTATTTTTATACTGATTGCGTCCCTGTACAAATTCTTGACATTGATTTGTTTATTGTTTCTGGAGTATGAATAGCAGGTACAGGCTATTCTGGAAAGAAGCAGCTCATTTGCATTTAAAGGGAAATGCACAAAAAATTTGCTCACACCCAAATGGGGTAATTTGACAAGCTATAATAAATGATCTGTTGGGTATTTTAAGCAGAAACTTCACAAGCACATTCTGAGGACACCATAGATTTATTTATTTTATTTATTTATTCTTATAAAATGGGGCATGGTACATCCCTTTAATGCATCCTTGCTGATTAATAGTATTAATTTTGATTAAAACAGTAGCATGTTTTGTGTAAATAATACTAAAACTGAGAGAAACGAATGGGTGGAAACAATGCAAAAAGACAAGGCAAGGGCAGAGAGATGAAGAATGAGGTGTGAGACAATGGAGATGAAGGACACATTAATTATTTAGACCCTGGGGATGATTGTGGCCGCTGTAAATTCAGTCAAAATGCACTTTTTTTAAAGAGGTCCTCTGGCTCCAGCCCTCTGTAATCTTAATGAAGGAGACGCAAATCAGTCCCGTAATCCTGAGCGAGAGAATTGTGTGTGTGCGTGTGTGCTGCTGTCTCAAAGTGTTACATCTTCGCAGAGCATAACTAAGGCTGACAGCAGTGAGCTTGTAAAAGAAGACAGCAGGGAAAATGGAAAACAGGGATATAAATGCCCCCATTGTTATAGTTGTCTTTCGTTCTGGATTTATGTTGCACCAACCTCATAAAATACAGCAACTTAGAGGGTGTTTATGCTTGTAGTTTGGTTCATTTGGTCTGGACCAAAAAAGATATATACATTTAATCCTGGTTCACGCTATCATTTTTATCATTTTGGTCTAAAAATCTTCAGCATTCAAAATTTGATAGAATTAAAGTTGTGTCTTTACCATGCTAGTAAAACAGTGTTTCACACAATAACCAATGTACTTCAACAAAAACTTCTTTATTTTGTGGAAAACACAGAGATCAAGCAATGGTTAGAGAACAGCAATGATTGTCTCTTGAAAATAGATTACAACTAAACTTTCTGAAGTTTAAAGCAGTGATAAATAACTAGGAAGTGTACAAGTCCTAGCTTTGAATAACTTCAGCACTTTTGCACATACTGTAACTAGTCTCTCATAGGACATTACTAGACTCTCACATGAAATCACTAGACTCTCAAAGACATCACTAGTCTCTCACAGTCATCACTAGTCTCTCACAGTCATCACTAGTCTCTCACAGTCATCACTAGTCTCTCAAAGACATCACTAGTCTCTCAAAGACATCACTAGACTCTCAAAGACATCACTAGTCTCTCACAGGACATCTCTATTCTCTCAAAGACATCACTAGACTCTAAAAGACATCACTAGACTCTCACAGTCATCACTAGTCTCTCACAGGACATCACTATTATCTCAAATACATCACTAGACTCTCAGAAACATCACTAGTCTCTCACGGGACATCACTATTCTCTTAAATACATCACTAGACTCTCAAAGACATCACTAGTCTCTCACAGGACATCTCTATTCTCTCAAAGACATCACTAGACTCTCAAAGACATCACTAGTCTCTCACAGTCATCACTAGTCTCTCACAGGACATCACTATTTTCTCAAATACATCACTAGACTCTCAAAGACGTCACTAGTCTCTTACAGTCATCACTACACTTTCACAGGACATCACTATTCTCTCAAAGACATCACTAGACTCTTAAAGACATTACTAGTCTCTTACAGTCATATTTAGTCTCTCACAGTCATCACTAGTCTCTCACAGTCTTCACTAGTCTCTCACAGTCATCACTAGTCTCTCAAAGACATCACTAGTCTCTCACAGTCATCACTAGTCTCTCACAGTCATCACTAGTCTCTCACAGGACATCACTATTCTCTCAAAGACGTCACTAGTCTCTCACAGTCATCACTAGTCTCTCACAGTCATCACTAGTCTTTCACAGTCATCACTAGTCTCTCACAATCATCACTAGTCTCTCACAGGACATCACATCAGACCAGCAGTGTCAGCTGAAAAATAGCCACAATGACAGAGCACACGTTTTTTTTACTTATTACTATATCTTTGTATTTAAGATTTTTATGTACCGATTCCATTTATATTTAGTATTTTCCCTCCACAATGTTTATATTCAGCTGCAAGAAAACTCATTCGCTGTCATAAACATTACCTAAGCAACCTCAAGTTGGGAATGCTCACTAGCGACTTCAATAGCCACCCAGGGCAAAGAGCTTCTACAGAGTCATTGGTAATGTGAATGAGGCTTAAGGGTACTGTTGTCAGTGGAAATACATCTGGATGACATCATTGGGTGCTGATCAGGGTGACATGTACCAAATCGTACTGTGCTGTACTAAACTGTATCATACGTTTCATACATAATGTCCCACCCTCTGTCTTTCAGGTGAGTCCGTTCCAGGACTCTCAGCACATCCGCCCACCATCCACTGAGACGGTCCAGTCCCGCTCTCCTCTCTCTGAGACACAAGGTGGTAGTGTGAGCAGTGCCAGCTCCCCGGGCCGTAAGTCTGCCAGCCAGCGGCGTTCATGGCAGGACCTCATCGAGACGCCCCTCACCAGCTCCGGCCTCCATTTTCTGCAGACTCTGCCTCTGGATGACTCTGTGTTCGTAGATTCCAACAGAACCGTACCTGTCGAGCTCCGGCGCCAGTCCACACTCCCTGCCCAACACGGGATGCCCACCGAACACTTCATCCCACCCACTACACCCACCCAGCCCAGCCAAAAACCCATTCCTACTTTAGGAAGAGGTGAAACCATGGATGGAGGTGGAGTAGGGAGCAAACACCGCAGTTTCACGTTGCCCCGGGACAGTGGTCTTCACGCCATCCTCGCTGCCAGCAGTGCGGCTGAACACGGAGATGCCCAGCGATATCACCTGGGCCATGTCCATTCCAGAGACACAGGTCAGAAACACCGGAAACATGTGGGACCGTTGTGATGTACCTTTGCCTACACATGCAGAGGCAGGTTGTGGGAGAGTTAGTGTTTGTGTGTGTGTGTGTGTGTGTGTGTGTGTGTGTGTGTGTGTG
>CAIGQW010000287.1:2035869-2048947 GCA_903798125.1 Danio choprae | reverse complement strand
ATATTTCATAAAAAAAATTAAACATCTTTATCACATTTGTTACTAAAATATATAAATATATTATAAATAATTTGAAAACATAAATATTGGTGAAAACTATTAAATACAAACTAAATTAAAACAAATCTTAAAAATATTAAGAGACGGCTTTACAGTCAATTTGAGAATCCCAATTCTGCAGTTTTCAGCATGCCTTGATAACTAATTGACAATATCTGCACTCTTTTATTATAGATTTGATGACATTTGACAGAAAGTGAGGATGGAGCATTCATTCTCTCAGTGCTCTGATCATTAGTATTGTGGCCTGTAATAATGGCGCTGATTGAGAAGCAGTGTAGCTGTAAATGGTGTCTCTGTAGAGCTGCAGCGTTTGTAATGCAGCATGACAGCTCTTGTCCTCCTCTCTCCTCCTTCATCCCTCGCTCCGATTACTCCTTCACCAGCGCTGAGAGCAGGAGTGCCTTCAGTCTCTGTTAATGTCCTTCAACCAGCAGATATGACTGCAGGCTCTCTCTGCATCTTCTCTATTCACACAGATCATATTATAATGACCAAAATGATCCAATTCTATTGTGTTGTACTATAGCAAGGCTTTTCCATCCATTAGATGAAGACACATATAGGACCATATTAATGTTGTGGTGATCATTTTATTGTCATTTTGATCAAATAAACATTAACCGTTTGATAAGAATAATTATTATTATTACTATTATACATGATGATATGTAATTTATACTATATTAAATAATATGTATTCTTATTATGATTATTGTTATAATAATAATTATTATTATTAATAAGCATAATTATAATAATAATGCTACTAGTATAATTATTGTTATATCATCATCATCATAATGAAAATACATAATTATTATTAATGTATTATTATGTTATTATTAAATACATGTTATTATTATGTATTTACATGTTTTACGATGATTATTCAAGCAGCTATTGCTGATATACAAAGCTCTTGTGTGCTACATTTTAATTTTATTATTATTTTAGCTGTAATAATTGTTGTCTTTTTGAGTAATTATGATACAAATTTAATTAACAATAATTATAATGTAAATCTCTTCTAATGATAAATAATTAATTATTTTAAAAATGACTTATATTATTTAGTTATACTCAGTCAATTAGATTTTACTATACTTAATGAATGATATTTTATGCTAATGTATAATGTTTATAATTATATGTATATTATTTTTTACATAATATAATAATAATAATACATTGTATATATTGTAATTATGTATGCAGAACTTATTTTGTATTAATTCATTATGCACATAGAATAATAATATATTTTATAATAATAATAATAATAATGTCTTTATGTATAAAGGTCATTTTGCTTAAATATGATGAATCTTATAATGAAATAATGTAAATATATTATAATATTCTTTTCTTTATATAATTGAATAAAATGGGCTGAATGGATTTTGTAATTCTGCTTCACTTTCACAATTGAGTATTTTATATGGATAATAAAATGTGTGTGTGTGTGTGTGTGTGTGTGTGTGTGTGTGTGTGTGTGTGTTTCTGGTATTCATCACATTGTAGTGATCAAATGTCTCCACATGTATAGCAATGCCAGTAAATTTTGGTCTTGTGTAAAATGAAGTAATATAAAACTTCAGATCGGTTTCAGTGAGGGTTGAGTAAGAGGACAGAAATTACAGTCTGCAGTATGAAAATCATTATGTTTGTGGGGAATGTGTGTGTGTCTTGATATTTCAACATGACAATTCAATTCAAATGTTTGTTTAAAATGACTGTCATCTGTTTTTGAGCTGTGTGTATTTCTGCAGCTTCACACATGCTCTTGTCTTTGCCCTCTGCAGGTGGAGAGCGGGAGCGCAGGCATCAGGCCGACTCATTGGTGGATTTGTACAGAGCTCTGGAGAGGAGCAGTCTGTCACCGGTCAATGAGCACAGATCCTCTTCTCGATTAGAGTACAAGAGATCATTCGTCCGCCGCTGCAATGATCCTTTACTCAACGAGAAGCTGCACCGCCTGCGCATCCTGCAGAACTCATTCAAGGTACAGTGAGCACCCTCTGCAGACGGTCCACGTTTACACTCACACACACACACACACACACACACACACACACACACACACACACACACACAAAAACACTTAGTTCATAGTTTTTAAAAGATTATTATTGTGCCAAGGATGCATTTGTTCGATCCAATCAAATTTCACATTTTAAATACATTTTAAAATAACTATTATTTAAAATAACTATTTCTACATTTATTATTTAATATATATTTAATGTAATTTATTCCTGTGATTAAAAGCTGAATTTTCAGCATCATTACTTAGGTATTTGATATCACATGATAATTCAGAATCATTCTCATATACTGATTTTATGCTTAACCCTTTAACTGCCCCACCAAGAAAAAAAATGTTGGATTGCGTTTCTTAACTCCTAGTGTCGCTAGTTAACACACTCAATGCATTTTTCATTTCAACACATCCCATAATTTCTAAAATATCAGCCTCTACCAAATGTCGGTTTATGGTCAAAGTACTGGACTTAATACATATACTATATTAAAATATTTCAGATTTTCATTTAACATGCTTTCTTGTTGTTGTTTTTTTTAACAATAAAACCAAAATCAAGTGTAGTACTGCAACAGGATGTTTGTTTGATTTTTTTTTTTGTAAACCAACAATGCTGTGTGTGTGTGTAAGCCATTATTTAAAACAGTCATTCTTTAAATGACTTTAACAGTCATTAATTAAAACAGTAAAAACATGGTCAACCGTTTGGTAGAGCAGCAGTCAAAGGGTTAATAAACATTTATTATTATTATTTATCAATATTTTTGTAGTTCTCATTTTTCAGGATTCTCTGAAGAACAGATTGAACAGCCGTCATTTAAAAAAGAAATCTTTTGTAGCATTACTGCTTCTTTTACCTAGTTTACTTCATCCAGGCTGAATAATTATATCACTTGATACATCAATGTTTAACCAGTATTTTTGGGAACGCTTTACAGTAAGATTCAGTTCTTGATTATGAGCACTCTAATTGAACAATAACACAGTTTATATTTGTTCTCTGCCAGCTATTTTTTTTAAAAAAGGTTATTAAAATAAATAGGGCCTCATGGTGGCGCAGTGGGTAGCACAATCGCCTCACAGCAAGAAGGTCACTATTTCGAGCCTCGGCTGGGTCAGTTGGCATTTATGTGTGGAGTTTGCATGTTCTCCCCGTGTTTTCTCCGGGTGCTCCGGTTTCCCCCACAAGTCCAAAGACATGCGATATAGGTGAATTGGGTAAGCTAAATTGTCCATAGTGTATCATTCAGCTGTGGCGACCCCAGATTAATAAATGGACTAAGCCGAAAAGAATATGAATGAAAAATATATGTATGGACTCAATGATAATTTACAAATGTCTTAACATACAATATATCAAAAGATATATTTTGCATAAAAAATGACAATTTCAGGTATTTAATTTGAATTTATGAATAAATAAATATTCTCTTGCACATTGATAAGATGCACATTGTCATGAATTCATCAAAAAATCTAGAAAAACTGGAAAATGGCAGGGAAACGTTTTGTCACAAATGATGAAAAATGTCAGTGATGGATAAAGAGTTAAAAAATGGTAAAAATGTTTGCTCTTCTAGGACTATCGCAAACCAACAATACACAGACAGCTGAAACAATACACCAAATGCTGAAACTGAGGGATGTAAACATACACAATTATGAGGAACTAAACAAGGCACAGGTGAACATAATCAGCCAACCTCTAACTAAACACAGAAACAGTAACTATCAAAGAAAATAAAAACTTAAAAAGTCCAAGAAACAAACCTAAACATGAAAATTGCAAATAAAGTGTTCCTAGTTTTTTTTTTCCAATCAATATCTAAACCTCATATAATTTATTTAAAAAAACTAATTTTTCCTTCTACAGAAACAAATAGTCTTTCATTTTTATTGGGATCTGCATTGATATGTGGTTACATAATACCAGGTTATGTACCAAGAGACTATGCTTCGCTGCAATTCCGAACAGTGTTGGTTTCACTTTCCCTCCAGTCGTAGTCACTGTGTGCTGTAAAGCAGCTTTCACGCCTTATATATAAATTGTGGTGCAATAAACTGCATTTTTGTGGATTTGTTTGTTGCTGCGCCAACCAAAGCGCAAGAACAGAAGACAGCAGAGCGCACCATTGACTAGCTTTTGCACTCGCCACAGTCCAAGTTCAAATGATCTCAATATTCCAGTCTGATGATATTCTGAGTCCCCTCAAATAACACGCTAAAAGGACATTTCTATGTAGTATACTTGTTCCTGCTGCTTACAATAGCGCTAAAATGGTGCCTCTTGACTCATCCAGTCAATAAAATTCTACAGCAATAACACATGGTTATTTTATTTGCTTGTGTTTAAGTCAGTATTGTTTAAGTTATAGAGTTCATTCATTCATTTTCTTTTAGTCCCTTTATTAATCTGGGGTCACCACAGCAGAATGAACCGCCAACTTATCCAGCATATGTTTTACGCAGCAGATGCCCTTCCAGCCGCAATCCATCACTGGGAAACATCCATACACACTCACTCAATCACACACACACTCATACACTACGGCCAATTTAGCTTACTCAATTCACCTATAGCGCATGTCTTTGGACTTGTGGGGGAAACCGGAGCACCCGGAGGAAACCTACGCGAACAAGAGGAGAACATGCAAACTCTACACAGAAATGTCAACTGACCCAGACGAGGCTCGAACCAGCGACCTTCTTGCTGTGAGGCGATTGTGCTACCCACTGCGCCACTGCGTCGCCCTAAGTTATAGAGTTACATTTTAAAAGTTACTTTATAATATTTAATAAAATAATAAATAATTAGTGGAATTACTGTGCATTTTTGATTTTTCAGTCTAGTGAATCCAGAATTTTCATTTCGGTGCGTCCCTACATAATTTTAAATTATGAATAAAGATTTTATCAAAGGCTTTTTTAGTGCTTGACATATTTATATGCACTACCGTACATTTCTTTTATTTCTACCTGAGCCATTTATTTATGAATAACAAGCTTATTTTTGTGCATTCAAGCTGTGAATAGACTTTATGTCTCATAATCTTGTGTTGCATAATTTAACAGACATCATTAATGGTCATGTGTTGTTTTGACAGGACATTCCTCTTCAAGAGGCAGAGACTAAGATCATCCACCGGGATGTTTAGCCAGAGACACAACAGAACACAGTGGGACACAAGCACCAGTCATTTCAGCCATATTTACTAAAAAAAAACAAATCTCTCTTTCCCTGGAGGCTTCAGTCGCTTTATTAAACATCTCTCTGACTCTGTTGCAGCATTCATGAATTTCCTCTCGTCGCTTTATGTTATTGCACATGCTAATTATTTTGAAATGTACAGTTCTTTTCTCTTTTTGAATATTATTTGTTTGTAATAATGACTTCAGCCTCCATCTGCGGCCAAATAACTGCACTTCCGATGAACCCTTTCTACGTGACTGAAAAAATAAAGAAAGAAATGAAACAGGGAAAAATTCAAACTACTGATATAGAAACTATTTTGTTCTAAATCTGATTTGCATGGCCGTCGTCTGGTTAATAGATTTTCTGTCTGTGCCGTGTCTTAACTGAGAGTGTTGATTCACTGAAACTAACATCTTTCAATGGTAAATGTTACGCTCGACAGGACTGCATTGATTGCGTGTGTGTTTGTGTGTGTGTGTGTGTGTGTGTGTGTGTGTGTGTGTGTGTGTGTGTGTGTGTGTGTGTGTGTGTGTGTGTGTGTGTGTGTGTGTGTGTGTGTGTGTGTGTGTGTGTGCGTGATTGCGCGGATGTGTGATGAAAGCCTCAGTTCGTTGTATATTATGTATGTTGTAATATTCTGACCGTTTGCACCCTAGCAGCAAGGTTCTTGCAATAATGTTGAACTAAAACGGTTAATTAGTTTAACACTGTCTATTTTTGTAAGCATGATATTTATTGAGATGTTTGTACATTGTTTTGTATGCTCAACCATGTGTTATCTGAAGATAACTGCAAGTGTAAATCCCTTTTAATGTGTTCCTGAAAGATCTAACTTTTCATGTGGAAGCACCAGTGCCGTAGTATCTCCAAAAAAGTAATTTTATCAATAAATTGTTTGATGTTTTGACAGTATTTTAAACACCAGTGTGAACTGTTTATTATCTCATGTGATTATTTTTTTGTTTTATGATATATTTGAATAATTAATCGTTAAAGACTTACATTTTTTTATTCCAGAATGATTTAGCTATCTATTAAATCTTTGAAAAGTACGATCACAATGGACATTTGGAGCTCCATGCATGCTGTTGTTGTTGCAAAAAGCACAATTATCGCAGAAGTAGTGGGATAAAGTTTACTGTTCAGATATAAACACTGGTTAATAGTTACTGACATGCGACTGATAAAGAAAATGTACGTGTCATTTGAATGATTAGTTCAAAAATGCTGATTCCTCCAAGTTATTATGAGGGAGTCATTGACTCATTAATTCAATCTTATGATTTTAAATAGTTCATTTAATTTAATTATTTCATATTTAAGGTTGAACAGACTGCAGGAAGTAACATTAATTTTAGAATGTCTATAAGTTAAGTTATTTTATTCATTCGTCTCATATGAATCATGGGAGAATTGTGTTTTGATTTTAAATGAAAAAAAAATAATAATATATTTTAGTTGCGTAATCAGACCAATCAGGTTTATTTAGTTGAGTTATTCCTAAAATATTGATGACAACAGTTTGACAGTGATGTTTGAAATTGGTTTGATATTTTAAATCAATAATAAGATCATGATTATGACAGCATTTGTTTTTATTTCTCTTATTTTATTTTTTATTTCTCTTTTTTTAACTTCTAGATAGTACTCTCACACAAAAGCACAGTTTTATGAAGCATGTTTTAAAAAATATTTTAGATTAAACTTAAACAATAAACTTCTAATTTATAAACTTTCAACAGTCTTCTGAAAAAGTCAGATATCATAAATGATAAATGGATTATAATAAATACATCATAACTTTCATTTGGTGTCATTAGAATACAAAATATTGTGTTAAAAAAGGAAAAAGAGATTGCACTAATACAAATATTTGAAGCCGATTTGGATAGCTAATCATTATAATCTGCCAATAGAGATACTGACAGTTTGTTGGTTTTGCCTTTTATACTTTATTTTTAAATAATTATAATTAATTACACAATTTTAAAAGCAATGACCAGATTACAAGATGTCCTGAATGCAACTATTATAATTCAAACGCTGATGCATATAGTTATACAAATAAATTGTTATAATGAGTAAATTACTGAGTCAAATTCATTCAAATTAATTAATAACTGTCAGTTTTAAACTGACAGCAGAAAAAAACGCACAACATGATGTTCGGAATTCGTAAAGAAGCACTTTAATTAGCAATACAAATGTCAACGAAATGAAATTTCTTCACCAAGTAATACTTATAAGCAATTAAACATTATTGTTTTGAGTTTTCAAAATTCAAAGGAGATGCAGTAGCTTGGAAAGGCCCTTTATTACTTCTAATATTATAATTTATATATAAAAACATCATTTTCCACAACATGATGTTTATAATGTGTCTGATGTCTTTAACCTGATAATGACAGATGTACACTAACCAATATATTTATTCTCTGACTCACAATCATCAGGCACTGTTCACTGCACATGCCCACAAACGTGCCAGCCCATCTAGTTCAGCTGGCAATTAAAATGCTTGGATTAAGGCCAGCATTATGAGAGGAAAGAAATAAGGGCTGGAATAAGGGCACTCCTGTGGAGAGAGTGCAGAGAGCTTTTCATTCAACTCTGACGACTGTCTGCCCTTACATGACATTGAAAACCACACTTTTATGAAAAGACTGAGGGCAGTTTGGAATAAAATTACCATGGTACTATCATGTTTTTGAACATGTATGATATTTTTTAAAAATACTTTGTATTAAAAAAGACTGTAATATTAACATTAGAAACCATAAAGCAGCAAATTATAATATGCTTACAGCTGTTCCAGAATATGCATTTATATTTATTATAAAGTACATACCTATAAATGTTTAATTCACCCCAAAATGAAAATTTACTCACTATCCAAATCATTGAGTTTGTGGGCACATTGTGAACACATTGTGGGCCTCACGGTGGTGCAGTGGGTAGCACGTTCGCCTCACAGCAAGAAGTCATTTGGCGTTTCTGTGTGGAGTTTGCATGTTCTCCCCGTGTTCGCGTGGGTTTCCTCTGGGTGCTCCGGTTTCCCCCACAAGTCCAAAGACATGCGGTATAGGTGAATTGGGTAAGCTAAATTGTCCGTAGTGAATGGGTGTGTATGGATGTTTCCCAGAGATGGGTTGCAGCTGGAAGGGCATCCGCTGCGTAGAACATATGCTGGATAAGTTGGCGGTTCATTCCGCTGTGGCGACCCCAGATTAATAAAGGGACTAAGCCGAAATGAAAATGAATGAATGAACACATTGTATTCAACAGAAACTTTTTTTGAGGGAGCAAATGGTGACACTAATTTTCACTTTTGGGCGATCTATTTAAGACGTATCTGTAGTGAAAATGCTGATAGTTCCCCAATAACACACACAAAAAAAAAACCATTCAAAAGCCTCCATATCTGATAGCCCAGCTACACCCTGGACAGTAATATGAATTGGTAATGGATTTTAGCAGTGAAAAAATAATCCACACTCTGCAAGGGTGAACCCGGGCTTGAGCCCTTCAGGATGAGAATCGATGTTATCGAACAAATCTTTTACTCATTTGTGTTCACTCATGCACGGACTCATATGCTGATGCCGTAATTACTGTCTGTGTTAGGTCTTGTTGCATTTCCTCAGCTTATACACATGTTGTATTATTATTGTATTCAATTTAGATTTAGACACAGTACATTGGCAATACAAATGTACAATCATTTATCATGCAAATAATGGAAAGGCAGACAAAAAGAAAGAAATAAGTCAAGTTGCCTGAGGTTACATTATAAACAAGACATTCATGGATGAAGGGAATTGTTCCATTAGATTTATGGCATAATTATGCGTATATAAAAATGCATTTAAAAGTAAATAAGAGCATCACCCATAGTTCATTTTCATGGGGGCATTGATATACCCTGGTGCACCTATAAAAACCTTATTTACTGTGGTAACACACATCCTTGGATGCCTCTTCTTTAGTCACGTTGCAATCAATGGAGCATTTAAACAGGAGGTTGTGTCATCAGATGGTCCTGAAATGTTTCGACTCTTAACCAAAACCCTCTCCTGTTGTGCTATCAGGGCGGGGTTTTACCATTTGTAAAGAAATCTACCATTTCAACAAGTTGTTTCAGACATGAAACCAGTTGCATAACCATAGCCACCATCTTAAAACTCTGTCTTAAGATCTATTTTGACCAACCAGCAGTTAGCCAAGACATAAAATTTAAATTGAAAGAGATTAGCCTTTGTAAAAGCAGTTCTTATTTCTAAATTCTGAAGATTACATTTCTAAACTTTTTAAATGTTACTAATTCATATGAACATTTACTGTATTGTTAAAAAAAGACTCAAAGGCCTTCAGGATCACATTCAGTTACCACAAAACAAAGCGTGTCTGTGTAATCAGATTAGTTGTGTTAAAAGTTTTAGTTCCTCTTTTGAAAATTTGAACAGTGCAGAGCTTCAGCTTTGCCATCATTGGCACCCAGCTAAAAGTGATTCCCCCTGCTTTTGATTAGCAGGACAACAATGTTTAATTCCCAGAATGTCCTCTGATGTTTAGTTTTTTTTTGTTTAGTTGTTTTGGTGTAAATAAAATATATTGAAAAATATATTAGGAAATTATAAAAAAAGGTTCTCTTAATTGTTACAAAAAATACATGTTATGTTAAACCAACTGACAATTAATTTCAAAGAAATGGTCATAAGGGTGACACAGTGGCTCAGTGGTTAGCACTGTTGCCTCACGGCAAGAATGTTGCTGTTTTGAGTCCTGACTGGGGCATTTCTGTGTGGAGTTTGCATGTTCTCCCCGTGTTTGCGTGGGTTTCCTCCAGGTGCTCCGGTTTCCCCCACAATCCAAAGACATGCAGTAGAGTTGAATTGAATAAACTAAATTGGCCGTAGTGTATGTGTGTGTGTGTGTGTGTGCATTTGAGAGTGTATGGGTGTTTCCCAGTACTGGGTTGCAGCTGGAAGGGGATCCGTTGTGCTAAACATATGCCGGATAAGCTGGCAGTTCATTCTGCTGTGGCGACCCCTGATGAATAAAGGGACTAAGCCGAAGGAAAATGAATGAATGAATGAATGAATGAATGAATGAATGAATGAATGAATGAATGAATGAATGAAAGAAATGGTCATAAAACTAACCAGCACTCAAAGTTCCAGAACAGGTTTATTTGACACCAATTTTTAGAAATAGAAATAAAATCAAACTGCAACTTTCTAATAATTTTCTTTATTTGCACATAATTTCTGCAATGTAAAGAAACATTATAGATATTTTTCAATTCAAAAGAATCGATTCTCTTAGATAAATCAAACTCATCTCAGCACTGTCTGCCACTTCCAAGCCTGACAAACAGACAGACAGACAGACAGACAGACAGACAGACAGACAGACAGACAGACAGAGAAAGAGAGAAAAAGGCCCAAATGAGCCTAAGAAATACAGACTGAGTGTAAAAGGGGCCGGTGGAAAATGAGGAGCATTTCCTGCTACACTGTGAACAGTACCACAACATTAGATCCACATACTTCTACAAATTCCAGCAAATAACACCAACTTGCGTAACTCTCACATATTCAGAAACATTGAGGCATATCCTGGGAGAGAACTCCAGTTTAATATCACAAGCAGTAAAATACTTATCAGCCTGTTATAAACACAAAGAGTCAGCCAGTGGACAAAACTAGTCAGTAATATTACATATCATCTGAATACATATACATTTTGTAGTCTTTTTCTTGTTTGTGTATGTATATAGGCTAAGTTTTGATGTTTTTTATGTATAGTATGTGATGTTTATGTAATGTGCAATGCTTTGCAAATACTTGTTAAGTCATTACAATAAAGCTATTTTGAACTGATTTGAATTGAATTGAATTGAGAGAGAGAGAGAGAGAGAGAGAGAGAGAGAGAGAGAGAGAGAGAGATTATTGCAAATCATCTGAATTAATGTACTATAGCGCTTTTTATTTTATTTTTAAAAAAATCTTTCATTATCTTTTTTATAATTAGTCTTTTTCTTAATTGTGTATGTATTTATTGAATTTTTTATTGTTTTTTACACTACTTGACAAGTCATGCCAATAAAGCTTGAACTGAACTGAATTAAGAGAAACATTACAAATTATCTGAATGAATGTACAGTTGTGTACAGTTGTGTATTAGAGAGAGAGAGAGAGAGAGAGAGAGAGAGAGAGAGAGAGAGAGAGAGAGAGAGAGAGAGAGAGAGAGAGAGAGAGAGAGAGAGAGAGCGAGAGAGAGAGAGAGAGAGAGAGAGAGAGAGAGAGAGAGAGAGAGAGAGAGAGAACGCAAGCCCAGCGTAGAGCAGCACACACACTGACACACACCTCCTCCTCCCGCCGGCGTGCCGCTTCTCTCTGACACCACATCTCCACCGATTCATCTCCGGCTGCCTCATCCAGGCATGGCAGACGGCTTTACCCCATCATGGCAGTGCTACATTACACCCTCGACTTCAAGCTCCGCGCGCCAGGTAAATGTCCGCGAACTGAATGAAGGGGGCTCGTTAAAGCGGAGAGGGGACTCGTGTTGCCCTGCAGACACACGGGCCTCCTCGCAACTGCTCCGTAAGCGATTTATTGTCTCCTGCGGCCCCGCCGCTGCTGCATTGCGAGACGGCCGCGGGATGCCTGTGTGTCATTGCAATCGAGCTTAAAGCTGCTTTTGTTGTGCAGATTCTCCGGACGTTTGCTCTGATAAATGACCTTCTGGAGGGTAGCATAGCGGTGCTAGCAGAGGCTAACGTACAGTAAGTTGTCCTCGGGTCTGGCGTGGGCTCGGTATCATACGTTTGAATGGAGCTCATATAAATAAATAATGCTCACTAGTTAGCCGCATTGCGTACTAAAACACATATTTCCGTTTACACTCTTAATAAGTATGCTCCTACTACCCGTTATAGCTAGCTAGTAGTAGTAGGTGCATATATGACACATTTAGATTTTCTGTACGCTGACAGGCTTTGAAAGTCTCTCACCTTCAGTTCCAGTGCCTCTATTTTCACTCTCTAATAATATCGCAGGCCTTACATGTATATTGGAGCTATCATATTTTGATATGCTGTACACGCTACACAAATTGTGAGAAGCGTGACAGGTGCAAGTATCCTGTATTTTGATTTTTGCGAGACAAATTTAGGTCAGCAGTTCTGACTGTTGCATTGTAGAACGGACAGGAATCAATATGCATTGGTTTGTTTGGGTTGATGTGTGTAACTAGGTTGAAATCGATTGTTTTGCAGCATATTTTGTTATTCGGGATACATCCGAATGCCACAATCAAATTGTCATCATGTGAATGCACAAAAGCAGAGCCTCTGTCGACTTATTTATGATTTGTGCATTTTAAAGGGACAGCTGACCCAAAAATGTTAATTATTTATTGGCTTTCATGCTGTTCAAAACCAGTTTGACTTGCTGTCCTCCATGGAAAACAAAAGGTGAAGTTAAGCATAATGACAAACTCGGACACAATTAAAGGGATAGTTTGTCCAAGAATGAAAATTTGTAGTTGCAATTTACTTACAGGTTATTCAAGATTCTTTTTCTGCAGTAGAAGTATTTTAGCTCAAACTGGTTCTTGGTCGTTTATAAATTGCAGCGTATACAGGCTAGAGTTGGGCAATATAGGCCAAAAAAAAAAAACTTTTTGGCTGAATTACAATATACGGTATATATCTGTGTATTAAGTGTTTTTTTTATGTTGGGCGCAAAACACAACAGATCCATATACGTATCAAT
>CAIGQW010000287.1:1998378-2025869 GCA_903798125.1 Danio choprae | reverse complement strand
ATATATATATGTATATGTATATGTATATATGTATATGTATATGTATATATATGTATATATGTATATATATATGTATATATGTATATATATGTATATATGTATATATATATGTATATATGTATATGTATATATATATGTATATATGTATATATGTATATATATATGTATATATATATATATATGTATATATATATATATATATATATATATAAATAAATACGTTTGTTACATATACAGCATATTATTTCATATGCGGACCAGGTTGTAATTTTGGATCACCTCAAGTAGTTCTCGGGTCAACAACACCTAATAACTAAAAAGTAATGTATTAAGGTCTCTATTACATGACTGAATGTGTGTTTTATCAGACCGCATTATGTGTGACGGGTATATATGGGGCATCACAATATGATCTGCGGTTGATTCTGTTAAACAGCAATATTATTTGTGCCGATACCTCGCAGAGTTCTGTGATGCGAGTAAGATTCGATTCAGTGGTTTATATCAATATATTTTATTATTATGTCAAATTAAGCATGAAATCAAATTTTCTTAAAAATTAGTCTTAAAGTGAGAAATGAATTTGTGCTAAATTATCCACTGAAAAAAACGTTTGTTTTGGTCATCTCTGATCAAAATCTAAGCATTTGCTTCTCGTCTGGAATGGCAGTTCTTCTCTGATGACATCAGTTTGGCGGCTAGGGCAAAATTTGCTTAGTCACGCCCCTCCAAACATTAGTTTGCTGCAAATGAAAGATGAGAGGAGGAGTGCAAAAATAAAACCGCACCTCCTACTCGGTTGGAAATATGTCATCGTGTTGAAATAAAAGTCCACAGCAACATGGACTTTAAATATTTGATATAAAATTTACAGAAATTATATATTTACTATATTTGTGAGATATACTATGTGTTTTACACAAAAACGTTATAGATTTAACTTGCAAATGCAAACTAATATATGTAAACAAATAAAGGTGCCTCTAAAAATGTTTATGTTGTTGGTATTTTAACATTGATACATAATATTAGTCATTTGGTCAATGTGCTGACCAATGTCAATACCATGTATTGTTATACCTCTAATACTAAACCAAGATAGTTAAAAAAAACCTTCTTGAACTTGCATCATGATGTAAAATATATGATTAATCAGTTCTTTAACACAAACTGTTTGGGAAAAGTTTAGGTTAAAGACTCCCTGTTGTTAATATCAAACCAACATCTACCTATTATATTACATATATTACATATATCGACTATGTGTTAGAAGGTTGTTTACCAGCTGAAGCAAATATTTTAGAACTTTTTGCTATGGCAAGCTGTTTCAAACTCCTGAAAGCAACTTAATATCATCTTCATTTAGGCTAGTATATAGTTTGAAAATTGCTTCAATTTGTTCTTTGTTTTTGCTTGTGCCTTGTATCCAGTTGGTTAGTCATTTAAACTGCGACTCTACATACATATAGTACATAAGGACATGCACTACATATAATGTCCACAAGAACACTCAGATGTTAATGACTACATTTTTTTTAATGCAGACCAGGAAGAAAACGTGATTTTTCTCCACTTCCCTGGAGTCATTACTTTGAAACCATGGAGGACGTAGAGGTGGAAAATGACAACAGCAAAGACATATCCTTTGTTTTATTGTGGAGGAGACTGTTGGCAAATTATGCTATTTATTATTCCGATTTTTCCATTTTGTTTTGTGAAGCATCCCTTTACTCCTGTGTACACATTCAGAATTTACAGCAGTGGCTCTCATGGTCCCGTCCTGTTGCTCCTGCATGGAGGAGGTCACTCTGCACTGTCCTGGGCCGTCTTTACTGTGAGTTTAATACATCGCTTAAAGCCACACATCAGTACATGCATAACATGTATTTTCGTTTACATTTTTGAAATTAGTTTTTTATTTTATTAACTATAATGCATTAAGTTCATCAAATGTGAGAGTAAAGAAAACAAAACTTAATACAAAATCTGCCAGAAGCAGCGATATTTTCAGAATCGATAATCCAAATACTAGAATGATATCTGAAGGATCAAGTGACATTGAAGATCAAAGTAATGATGCTAAAAATTTATTTTGAAATAGATCAAAATAAAAACAGTTATAATAGTAATAAAAATATAACAACAATAATACTATTTTTGTGTTTTTATCAAATCAATGATGCCGTGGTCTGTATTTATATGTGTATATGCAATATGTTTTGAGTTTAATGTGAATGTTAATCTGTTCTTAAAAAATATCATAAATTCAAATAGTAACATTATTATTTAAAGCATTTATTATACCTAAATATATTTATGAAAGCTTTTTATTGTCCAGTATTTAAGCTCTGTGAACATGGAATATTTGATAATGACCTATAGTTATTTCCTGCAGGTAAATGCTCTAAATGATAATATTCCTATTTGAAATTTAAAAGACACGTTATGAAATAAAATGCAAATGCAGATTTTGCTTGAAATGTATACATATTAGTAACCACTCCAGAAAAGTGACAATAATCTAAAAGTGATCTTTTCATTTTTCCCAGAGCTCTATAATAATATTACTATTTTGTTCATAAAATTGATGCTAGTTTATGTTATCTAATATTGTGCAATGTTTGTATTTTTAGTCTGTTATTTGCAGCAGGATCACCTGCAGAGTTGTAGCGATGGACCTAAGAGGACATGGTAACCGATTTCTAATCCCTTTATTTCAGAAATAGTCACTTAATTAGCTGAAAACTAACACAGGAATATAGATTTTAAAATCATGTCAAAATCATTTATATAATATAGCAAAATATATCACCAAAATATACCACATATAAATGTCAAATCTTCCCATTGAATTCAGGTGATAGTAAAGTAAAGAACCCAGACGACCTCTCTGCTGAAACAATGGCCAAGTGAGTACATACTCCTTTTCAAAGTCTGCATAATAGAGTTGTTTTTTTTCAGTAATTAATATAAATGTTATGTTTTTTTAGGGACATTGGAAAAGTGGTGGAGGCACTTTATGGTGAAAACCCACCTCCAATCATGATTATTGGTCACAGTATGGGTGGAGCGATAGCAGTTCACACAGCTGCGTCCAATCATGTGCCATCTCTGCTTGGTCTTTGCGTTATTGACGTAGTGGAAGGTATGTTTTTCTGCTAAAAACTGTGCATGCTTGTAACTGATTTCCATTGAGTTTGAACATATGTGACTGTTTGTTATATTTTTGCATGTGTTGATGTTTGTTGCTCATTCCTCAGGCACAGCAATGGATGCCTTGAACAGCATGCAGAACTTTCTGAGAAGTCGACCAAAAACATTTAAATCAGTGGAGAATGCAATTGAATGGAGGTACACAGCATTGAGTGTGTTATTGACAATATATAAAATAAGCTATAAAAATGTATTGTTTTTTTGCACAGATGTTTTCTATTGTGATTCATTACATCTCTAACATTATGCAATTTAAATATGAATAAGAATAATTAATAAATTGGGTCTTAAAAAGTATTAAACTTTTATAAATCAATTTAGAGAAATCCAAGGCCCTTAAAGAGTATTACAAAGTCTTAAATTATATTTTACTTGGTATTAAAGTTTGGTTATGCAGTGTATAGTTGTATGCTAAAGTATGCCTGGATTTAATCTTCGAATATTAGGATCCTGTAGTTTATGAATTTTATAATCCTTCTAGATTTGACATTGCTCTGCTTTGTTTACAGCAGTAACCAACACAACACCGTTATCTCTACTGTTATATAGGCGCCACATGCTGGATTAGCATTTATATTCATTTATTTAATGAATTATGTTTTAGTTTAAAGTTAGTTTCTTGCAATCAGTATTTAGTAGATATACTGTAAGTTAAAATGTCTCCAACGTTATCGGTTGAAACCTAAAGTGGCAATGAGATCTTAAATTGTATGGAAAGAGTCATAAAAAGGGTCTTAAAAGCTATTGAATTTTACTCTCTGATTCCTCTCTGATGCTAAACAGCATGCTTTTTTCATTAATATATGAACACTTACAGAACATTAGAAATATTAAAATGTATGTGAACTTAAAACTATAATAAGTTATAAATAAATTGGTTACAAATGTCACTTTTAGCTGGAACAATTAATCACTGAAATTTCATTTTTTCCAGCCATAAATAATAAATTCAATTAAGACCTATTTTTATTTTAACAGTGTGAAAAGTGGCCAGATCAGGAATATTGAATCTGCACGAGTGTCAATGGTTGGACAGGTGAAAAAGTAAGTCTTCCTCAGTTTTGCTTTACCTACAGCAACTGACACCAGGAATTGCATTAGTATTTGACTGTTGTGTATATATTACATTGATCACATGTGTTTGGATGTTTAGATGTGAGGAGCCACTGAGTAGTCCTGGGGTTTCCAAGAGCATCGGTGAAGGTATCATTGAAGAAGAAGAGGAAGAGGAGGATGAAGAAGGAGGAGAATCCAACCATAAAAGGAAGAAAGAAGATGACCAAGAGGTAATGCATGTGTTTAGGTTCTTCCCCCGACCATGTGATGATAAATGTTTGACTTAAAGTACACTACTGTTTAAAAGTTTAACATCTGTACACTTTGAAAGAAATTAATACTTGTATCAAGCAAAAATGAATTTAATTGATCAAAGGTGGAAGTAAAGCTTATAGGTGGAAGCTTATATCTTTTTTATTAATCCACAAACCCTTACATTTTCCACAGACGTTTTAAGCAGAACAACTTTTTTATATACAGATGTTTGTTGATTTGTTCCACTTGGCAGATAAAGAAGGAGTCTCTGTACACCTGGCGTATTGAACTCTCAAAGACAGAGAAGTACTGGGAGGGCTGGTTTAAAGGACTGTCTGCCCTCTTTCTCAGCTGCTCTGTGCCAAAACTTCTTCTGCTGGCTGGTATGAATGTTTAGAAAATTTGTCTTGAAGACTTGGTGTGAAAAACAACTCCTGATATGTAATATTTCCCCCATAGGTATTGACAGGCTTGACAAAGATCTTACCATTGGGCAAATGCAAGGTTAGGCTTTGATATTCCTGCTATTCAACACAGACTTGACCATCCACCATATATTTATTTTATTTTATTTCTTCTTCTTCTAAATCTGTACAGGAAAGTTCCAGATGCAGGTTCTGCCACAATGTGGCCATGCCGTTCATGAAGATGCCCCAGAAAAAGTATGCTTATTACCTATGGCACTTTCAATAAAACTTGGACATTATTGAGTCTGATGCATTTGTTTCTGATAACCTATATTTTCATTTTTCTTTTTCAGGTAGCTGATGCTTTAGCCACCTTCATGGTTCGTCACAGGTTCACTGAATTAAAGGAAGGTTTCCCCTGGTGAGAAATGGAAGTTTTGACACATTCTGATAACTCTTGATATTTGAAAGCCGATAACTGATATAGAGTCTGATAAATGTGCATCTTTATCTGAAATTTTCTGAGCCCGATTACAAAAAAGGCACACAAAAAATCCTGTGGATATTGATTTAATTTAAAAACCTTAAAAGGCATAGTTCACCCAAAACTGAAAATTCTGTCATCATTTACTCACCTTTTTAGTTGTTCCAAACCTGTTTGACTTTCTTTATTTTGTTGAACCGAAAAGTAGAAGTTTTGAAGAAAGATGGAAACCTGTAACCATTGATTCAATAATATTTGTTTTTTCCTTCTATGGAAGTTAGGTTGGTTACAGGTTTTTAGCTTTCTTTAAAATCTCTTTAATGTTCAACAGAAGAATGAAACTGAAGATTTAGAACCACTTGAGGGAGAGATAAGTAAGTAAGTAAGTAAGTGAGTACATTTTCATTTTTAGGTGAACCGTCCCTTAAAATGCAATGAAACATCTAAAAAAATTAAACATTCAAATTTTGCCACCAGAATTCGTTTTTCCTCTAGTTTAAAGCAGGTTAAATTATGTCGACCTAATTTTAATATTAGACTGATAACAATAGCAATAAATATAAGCATTGTAGGTTGATATTAATGTTTTTATCATTTTAAAAATTGATCCATTAATAATTGTAGAGTTTCTATCAAAAGTAAATTAAACAAATGTTATTTTTAAATATATATGTTTTATTTTTTTATCATACAGTATATTATTATTGTTCTTTTTATTGTTATGAATCTGTTTTATAAAAATGTGTTATTACATTTGATCTAATTTGCCATGAAATTGAAGCTGTTATGACCTCTGATATCTTGTATTCATTTAATATAAAATGTTTTTTTTTTTAATGTTGTTTTTTTTTTGTCTTCTCTGTGTTTATTTGCTTGACCAGACAATGTGTACCCTCCACTCGTAGTCTTCATCCAGCGCTGTCATCCCTCTCTGCTCTCCACCAGAGACTACAATACAACCAAAACCATGATGACGCCTTCTGCCAAACTCATTCTTAGCACTTCATTCTTAAATTATATTCAGTTTTGTATGACTTTATGTATGTTTGCTGTAGTCATCACAAGTCATATGGCTATTTTGGCAGGAAATAATTAATACAATAATACTTATGATTTCTAGTTGTTATGTATATTTAAATTTTTATTTTCCCCTGAATTGATTTCTTTTGCATTTCCTCTGATGCCTTGCTTGTTTGTTGTTGTAATTAGGATGATTGCATTATGTTGTGTTTAAAGTGTTGGTCGTTGCTGATTTGAAGGGAAATAATAAAGTGAGGTTTCAGCAATCTGCATTCATTCAATCTGTTATGTTTTAACTTGGTCTTAATATCAATCTTTTTCTCTATTCATGGAAAATAACCATGGTTTTATTATGAACAAAAATGTTTGTTGCAAAGAAATAAAAAAACATGTTGTATGCACATTGATTGCTCTTTGTATAACCAGGTTTACTACAAACACTATGGTTAATGTAATGTAGCAAAACCATGGTTTACAATAATCATGTTATTTGGGTTTTATTTGAGCCACCATGATATATTTTCAGTTACCCAAAAATGAAAATTAAACTTTTTCTCACCCCATCACTTGTACAAAACCTATTTGAGTTTCTTTCTATTGTTGAACACAAAAGAAGATATTTCGAAAATATAGTTGGCAACCACTGATAATTTTTCAATGGGTCCCAGCAACCAGCGTTCTTTAGTGTGTGTGTGTGTGTGTGCGTGTGTGCGTGCGTGTTCAGCAGAAGAAAGAAACTCAAAGGTTTAAAACCACATGACATGCGGGAGAGTAAATGATGAGGTACTTATTAATTTACAGCATTACAAATTAGGTGCTAAAGGGATAGTTCACCCAAAACCGATGATTCTGTCATCATTTACTCAAGCTTTACTCAAGCTTTACTTATTTGTTTTTCCTACTATGGAAGTCAATGGTTACAGGTTTTTCCCAAATATATTGTGTTCAACAGAAAAAGGAAACTCATAAAGGTATATATGGAACCACTTGATTAAATGAGAAGTAAACAGTCATTTTTAATCACCCTCTGTGTTCCCGAAAGTGCTCAACTAATAGCAATTAGCAAATAGCTCATCTATCGAGTTGCTGCTGGTGGTTATAAAGTAAAGTTCATGTATAGTTCTTCATTTTTACCAGCAGAGGGCGCTGCGAGCCACGCTGATTCCTTGGCCCAACGCCTCAAAAACATGGATGATTATCAAAACACACCATTGCTGGTTTCAAGGTAGTCACATACTAATTATTCTTGTTCGAAATGAAGTCATGCTGTTAGAATTTGCAATTTAACAATGACTGGACAGTGTGAGATGTGTTTTTCATTCAATTTTTATAGGTTTTCTAAACTTTTATGCCTGGGATTTAGTAGCCTACAGTAAAGTAAACAAGACCTTAACATTATCATCAGCATTAGCTAAAATTTGTCTTTGACATAAATGTGATATTTTCAACTTTAAATTTAGTGGGGTTTTTTTTTTCAAAGAATAGGCTAATAAACATTTTACAGCATTTTAAATCAAAATGTCAAAGTTCCCATTGGCCCCAGGCATGTGTTTGTAACATTTAGTTGTGAATTTGTATCATTCTTTAAAAAGGAAACAAAGGTTTTTAGCTTGCCCCTCAAATTATTATCCACCTTGTTAAGTTAAATTTGATTACTGGTTCTAAAAATTGTATTGGACGAAATTAAATTCATCAGCCTCTGTTTTGTTAATTGTCTATTTTTACCAATTTTATTTTTGTGTTTTGGTCTGTATTTTTTACAATGTCTCTTGAGTGCAAAATAAAAATCATACAAATAAACGGAGGTTGACAGTTAACACAAAAGTAATTAGTCTTCCATTATATATTTTACTAAGGAACCAGATGATTCCAATGGCGATTCCAGTTCTTTTTGGTGTGGTGATGGTGCAGTGTCTCAGAGGGAAGCAGATTGCCACGTACCGCTCCAGAGATATCAGTGCTAGAGTCAGAGGAGCGTTATTGAACGCAAGGGTTGAGATGAAGACTAACAGAATGCAGACGGTTCTGGTTACTTGAAGGTAAAATGTACCCATAGAATGCAGGCATGTAGCTGTCAGCAACAGAAGTACATTCATAAATATGCAATCAGAAAGAATATAGTGCAGCGTCTCATAAAATAAGTGCTTGCTTTTTAAAGCAAACATAATCACTGCAATTTTAGTTTTGGGTTCAGCATCCATTTGCTGATGAATTAAAGACAAATCCTGAGCTGTGCTATTAGAGCCCAGCCGAAAGCTGATAGACAAAAAACAGAGAAATAACACTGAAAAGCATAAAGGGTAAATCAGTGTTATGCTAATGCCAGTGCATTTGAGTGCGATCATTACAGAGAGATAAAAGTGTGGAAAGAAGCGTGTTGAGATCATTCTAAAAATGCAACATGAGGCCCAAAGACCTGAGATTAGTAATGAAAATACATCCAAGGCTTTTCACTTTGGTATAATAACTGTGTGTAAACATATAAAGTACAACTGCAATTTAATTATTCATTATTCTACTACAAAGTGTTTTCCTTTCCATTTTTTCTTGTCTGGGAGGAGCATTTTCATTTTATAGTAATATATACATCTGATAATAAAAGAAACAAGACATAAATAAAAAATATACCCTGAAAAGAGCATTTATGGACATTGTACAGGCTTAGTTAAGAGAATATACTGTAGACTGTAACAGTCTTTAATATCTTGGTAGGAATAAATTGACCGGAAAAGTCTGTGAACAAGTTCAAACATTTTAATTGTTATAGTTTACACTGTGTTTCCCTGCAATGTACTAGCCACAATATTATCAAGTTACCATACAGTTAATGCACATTAACAGAGGGCTTTACTTTGCCTGAACGATAGCAGAAGAAATATTTGAACAAGGGCCACACGGCTTCATCTCTCATGCCATAGATCAGAGGACTCAGACAACGTGGCAGAATAAGAACAATAATATAATTTAAATATCTTAGATTAATAAAAAGAGAAGAGTTACTTCCAGTCATCATGTATAGGGTTCTTTCTATTGTGACATAGAGAAAAGAGGTGAGACAAAGTCCCAGCTGAATTAAGTGCAACATCACTGTTCTGAGGGCTTTTTTAGCAGATTCTTTATCAGAGGAAACAGACTTGGCTGTGATCATAATGCTGATATATGTGAATATAATGATTAATGCAACAGACACAAAATAGAGCACATCAAACCACTGAGCTTTATCTATCTGCCATTTGAATACAAACAATTTTTCTAAGGTGCAAAATATAAAGTCTGCTAAATTGGGGTTTATAATTAAAGCCAAAATAATATCTGTTATAATATTTATAGTACTTAAAAACCAGATGATTCCAATGGCGATTCCAGTTCTTTTTGGTGTGGCGATGGTGCAGTGTCTCAGAGGGAAGCAGATTGCCACGTACCGCTCCAGAGACATCAGTGCTAGAGTAAGAGGAGCATTACGGAAAGTGCAGTAGGAAATGAAGACTAACAGAGTGCATATGGATTTAGGTATTGGAAGGAAACACAGAGCCACTACATACATGAGAGTTGTGACCAGCAAAAGTACAGAGTCATTCATAAGCATATGGCCAAAAAGTATATAGCGCGGCGTCTCAAAAAATATGTGCTTGCTTTTCAGGGCAAAAAACATCACGCAGTTTACAAAAAAGAAAAACACAGATGTTAACACAGCCACTGCAGTTTTAGTGCTGGTGACAGCATCAATGTCTAGTTTAAAGATCTGCTGAAAAGTAAAAGATGGGTCTTCTGCTGTGCCATTGGATGCTGCCATAAACTGAAAATCAAGAAACAGGACAGATTTGAGCAATTTGCACTAATAAACATGCCCAGTGTAATCTTATGCAGATTTTCCATCGGATGATTATAATGAAATAATGTTCAATTAAAGTTTGCAGAAAACAGAACAGACCTCTTGTCACAAAGCTTTGACATTCAACAGTGATTTAGTCAAGACATCAGCTTTTCGTCCACTCCAGCTGCAGTAATCCACAAACCATTCTGCTCTTGAACTTAAATAACAGTTACACTGGCAGACAAAACCACAAAGGTACAGCATGTGCATCACTAAGTGGGTGGGAGCTTCTTTTAATTTAATCCTATATCATTAAAATATATTTTTTTGCTCTTTGATTAGAAGTATATGGAATGTGCAAATGCCTCTTGCTCTGATATACAGATAATGACATTCAGACGCCACACTGCTGAGAGGAACATTTGGATGAATATGGATTGTTGACATGATGTTGCATGTTCACTCTCATACATGACAAAAACAAATATAATTAGTATTGACAACCTTTAAAATTCAGTAAATAAACATTTAAAAACATTTTGTTTTCCATTGACCTCTTATTATTAAAAACTTATTTGCCAAATCTCAAAACTGCCTTATGGTGTGACTGTCTCAAGCATAGTTCAACAAAATACAACTTTTATAAGTTAAAAATAAAACAGTAATATAATTAATAATAAATACTTCTGGCCTAATTTTACAAGTGACTATTTTAATAAATGGCATATTTAAAATCCATATATTTCTAAAAGCCTATAGGAACTTGATACATTTTGTCACTGAAAACCATGTTTTCTGGCATGACACTATATGCTAGTTTTAAAGTGCCACTATTTTGGATTATAAAAAACTGGCTGATATGTATGCGCGGAAAAACAACAACACTTTAATTGTCTTATAATATACATTTACTTTTTACCTAATTATCCCATTGACTATTATATGATTTGTTCAGCAAATAATTTTTCCTAAGGCCTCCTTTTTGTTACACTAATCTGCAGTGATTGTTCCAACAACCCAGTCTGTTGTAATTGGACAACTACATGTAGCACATGTCAAACGCCAATCACTTCTTATCAAAACAGTGTTGAAGCACATGCAGCCATGGTACAGAGTAATGCAGTTACTCCGGCATATTGCTTTATTCTTAACCATAACTCCAAGTAATAACAATGACATACATTCAGTATCAATTAATCAACACAGTGGCAAAAGATGAACCATTTAGAAGTTTGACTGATTTTGACAGATGACCGTGACCAAATATTGCCTTTAGATATAGCCTAAACAAATAAAATTTCATAATAGACTACTATACAGACACCCATCAGATTCCTGAATAAGTGCTTGTCAGAGTAGATTGGACTTTAGATTGCACAATGACAGGCTGATCTGCCGCCGATGCGGTTGAAGTCCCATCTCCAAATACATTTTCAAATAAACACTATCCTTAAAAATAAACAAACCCCATATTTGCATTTAATCCATTAAGTTCTCATATAAACAAGTCTCAAAAATACATGATGTGGTCCAAGAACTGTAGTGTTTGTCAAACTAAAGTGAGTTTAGTCCTCTGTTTGGCACTCGCTGTAGGCAGAGTGATACATATGAATGAAGAGGCTGGAAAAGTTCTGATACTAACAGAAAATTGCACAGCTATCAGCCTGTCAGAATTGAGAAACAGAAAGAACTGGTGGAGCCTTGTGTGAAAAAGTGTTTGCCCCAAAACCTAATAACTGGTTGGGTCAATAGCAGCAAGAACTGCAATCAGGTGTTTTTAATAACTTGCAATGCTGTTAAAGTGTCTGTTAGAGTGCTGTGGAGGGATTTTGTCCCACTCATCTTTGCAGGATTGTTACAATTCAGCCATATTGGAGGGTTTTCGAACATGAACTGCCACTTTAAGGTCATGCCACAGCTTCTCAATCGGATTCAGATCAGGACTTTGACTTGGACATGCCATTTTGTTTTTGTTTTTTGACATTTATAAGTGGACTTGCTGGTGTGCTTTGGAATATTGTCCTGCAGAACCAAGTTCGCTTCAGCTTGAGGTCAGTTACAGATAGCCGGACATTATACTTCAGGATATTTTGGTACATAACAGAATTCATGGTACCATTTATCACTGCAAGTCTTCCAGGTCCTGGAGCAGCAAAAAAAAAAGCCTCAGACCATCAAACTAACACCACCACATTTTACTTTTGGTACTGGTTTTCTTTTTCTGAAATACTGTGTTACTTTTATGCCACACAGAATGGGACACACATCTTCCAAAAGTTTCAGTGTTTGTCTTGTCAGTCCACAGAATATTTTCCAAAAAGTCTTGTGGATCATCAAGATGTTTTCTGGCACAACTGAGTGGAGCCTTTTTGTTCCTTTTGCTCAGTAGTGGTTTTCGTCTTGGAACTCTGCCATGCAAACCATTTTTGTCCAGTCCCCTTCTTTTGTTAGAATCATGAACACTCACCTTAACTGAGGCTTTTGAGGTCTATATTTTAAGGATCATTTGGTCTACTTCACTTTGTCAGACAGGTCATAGTGCAGTGTCTCAGAGGGAAGCAGATTGCCACGTACCTCTCCAGAGACATCAGTGCTAGAGTCAGAGGAGCGTTACGGAAAGTGCAGTGGGAAATTAAGACTAAGAGTACATATGGATTGTTGTATTGGATGAAAACACAGAGCCAACATGAACATGACAGTTGTTAGCAGCAAAAGCACAGAGTCATTCATTAGAGCAAAGAACATCACGCAGTTTACAAAAAAGAAAAAGAAAAATAGTAACACAGCCAATATAGTTTTACTAACGGTTAGAGGATCGCAATCCAGCTAAAAGACTTGCTGATAAAGCAAAAGCATTGGAGTCCATAAGCTGAAAAATAACCAAGAAACAGACAAATATGTTATAAATGAAACAGTTATACTGGTGATTCTGCCTAAAGAAATATTTCTGCCCAGCAATTTTGTTAGTTGGACATTGTGACATTTGTGTAGTAAGTGTTTTTGCTGTGAATTCTGCTCCAAATTCTCACTTTATATAGCTGTGAGAGGGATAGAGTAAAAAAGGAGGTCTCAAGGGTTCTCATGTCTGATAGTCTGAAGAGGAGGAGAGAGTGCACTGTAGGTTCAGTCCCCGAGTGTCACAATATTCCTCTTGTTCCAATAAACTAAAATATAGGGCTGCCCTACAAGATTTTACTAGTCAACCAGTAGTCTAAATAAATATATCACAAAGTGCAATTTTGGTAGTGGGCCAATAGGCCATGTCCCAGGAAAACCTTTTTTGTAACACAAAACAAATGAAATTGTAAAAACAGCTTATCCTTAGCTATAGAAAACGTGTAATTAAATATAGGTTTATAAATAAACTACATTTAACACAACAAATATAAAGCAAACCATAACGGCTTAAGAGAATTAATGTTGATCAAATTTTTTTCATATTATAAGAAAGAATGCAAGTTTGTCTACATCAGTTTCAGCACAGACACAATGTCCCCTCTGACTGTTTGGTAGCATCTGAAAGCACAGCTTTAACAGGTGATCTCTGTTTCAGAAGGCCCTCCATCATGAGGTACATGGAGTAGGGCTGCACGATATTGAACAAATCTGACATTGCCATATTCTGTTTTTTCTGTCCATATTCTGCCATTATATATTGCGATATAAATACAATTTCACCAGATGCTTTGAATATAGCACTATTTAGAATTAAATCATTGATTTAGACTGATTGGGGTGATGCTTTGTAGGGGAGTGAATCATGTAAAAATAACAATAAACAAATTGCAAGCAACAATAAATACAAGAGAGCAAATAAATAAGTAAAACAAACAGCTTTATGGTTTATGGCAAGTAACACTGTATTCATTTACAGAAATTAAATAATATAATGCAATGTAAAATAATACAGTATAGTCTTCATTGAATTAATAACTTAGTTAAATTTTCCTTTATTAAAGTTACAGATGTTGTAATTTCTGTGTTGAAATACTTTAGACTTTCTTGAAATGCCTTTAAAACACATGCAAAACAAATCTTATGCATTCTGAACTGTGTTGCTGATGAAGTATAATTCAAGCTCAACTTTGCATATCCTGCGATGTGACTTGAAGATTACATTGTGATATCGATATGATATATTAAAAAGATATATTGTGCAGTTCTAGTGTGTAGTTTCATCATGTCTAGACATCTTGAATGAGTTTGTGCTCAGGCACATTCTGTTCCTTCTGTTTATCAGTCAGAGCTGTTGTAACCTTGGCACTTTTCTTAAAATGTACCACAAAGTGACTACTGGCAGCAATGGTTCAACAGATTGGATCAGTTTTTCATAGCTGCACCAACTGCAATGTGTGTCCTGCCCAATGAACACCTTTGACTGTATCCCAGCATGGGTTATCAGAAAGTAGTTCTGCGCACAGCACCTTATTAGCTGCATTGTTGTACAAATACTACCCTATTTTCTCCTTGTGCCTCGCATCGCTCCATCAATATACTGAGTCACTCTGATATGTTGTCAGCTGTGTGGCTCACCTCCAACACTTTAGTTTCCAACACAAATGAATTCAGTCAGCAGTCTTAAAAATGAAATGTGCAGTGATGGTCATACAAGCTTTCATCTGGTTAGAGGTCTATATTTCAGTTGTTGTACAACTTATTTCCTCGAGTACAAATTTTTTGTTGAGTTGAACTTGGTTGCAATGGTGTGCATGACTGTTTCACGTTCGGGAACACTGTAGCCTGGGTCAAGGAATTTAATCATTTGTTTGAATCCCTCACTAGTGACGATGTTGACTGGTCTCCTTATATGAAGTCAGTAATTTTATCCATAACCTCTCTTTTTGTTTCTGGGTTATATGGGATTTCATGTCAAGAGTTTGCTATGCCAGGATCAGGCGTGATGATTAAGCTGATGATGCGTCCTTTTTGCAGTATAGTGGATGAGCCTAAAGAAAGGTATTTTAGTTTAAACATTTAATGTTTACTCTCTGTGTATAAATACTTGGATACAAGCCCAGCATACAGGTAGACTACTATTACCATGAGTGGCTATGTAATTATAAGTGGCTAACTGTAACCTATTTTACGTACACGTTTTTTTAAATGATTAGTCATGTTTGATGTCAACGAATGGTATAGAAATATTTGCCTGCCCAGTTTGCAAACAACCTTTTTGGGGTCATCTTTTATCCTATCAAAATGATCCCACACTTTAGATTTCATTCCCAACATTATTAGCAGGTGGATTTGCCAGGTCCGCTTAAGGAGCTCTCACTGACTGTGCCACTTACGCATATTTTTTCCACAACTAATCGACCTATAAAAAAATGTAGTTGACCAATTTTTTTCTGTACTATTAAGGGTCAGCCCTACTAATATGTGAATAATAATATGTTCTTTCATTCATTCATTTTCATTTCGGCTTAGTCCCTTTATTAATCTGGGGTCGCCACAGCGGAATGAACCGCCAACTTATCCAGCATATGTTTTACGCAGCGGATGCCCTTCCAGCTGCAACCCATCTCTGGGAAACATCCATACACACCCATTCACACTCATACACTACAGACAATTTAGCTTACCCAATTCACCTATACCGCATGTCTTTGGACTTGTGGGGGAAACCGGAGCACCCGGAGGAAACCCACGCCAACACGCGGAAAACATGCAAACTCCACACAGAAACGCCAACTGACCCAGCCGAGGCTCGAACCAGCAACCTTCTTGCTGTGAGGCGAACGTGCTATATACTGCGCCACCGTGAGGCCCATAATAATTGTAAATAATGTTCAACTTCCAACTTATATTGTTTCAATTCACAAGACATGTGCATGTCGTCAGAAGCCATGGCTACTATTGTATGTGTTTATTTTAACTAAACTTTAAAAAATGGTAACCATTGACTGCCTGTAACGCCATTGGTGGCGGATGGTGACAGAACGAGACGGAGAAATATAACAAAACGGGTTTATTGAACACTTACGGGGAACAGATACTGGATGCGGGGAGACAGGACGACACAGGAACAGAATCAGACGACCCAAAATACCGGACAACAATGGACACAGACGAAAGGGTAAAAATAGATAACGGATTGATTACACTGATGACACAGAAGGGATGAACACAGGTGGAACATATTAACATTGACAGTGGCGGGAGGAAGACAAAGGCACGTGACAACAACAAACGATGACGTGGACGAACACTGACACTGCCATTATATGAATCACAAAGGACCACACATTCAGCTTAAAATATCCTTTAATGTTCTACTGAAGAAAAAAGTCACCTACAGTATATGTTGGATGACCTGAGGGTGAGTAAATGAATGGAATATTTTCATTTTTGGGGTAACTATCTTTTTAATAAAGCTGCATTTTGATCTCCGGCCCCATTGTCATGCCTCATCTGTAACATAAAATGTTTTGAGGTGTTAACAGTTTTATACATAGAACTATTTAAAATATATTTATTAATATAGGGACAATGAATCATTTTAGGATTAAGGCAATGCCAAACTTTCCATTAACAGGTTTTATATTCTAGAATTAAAAAATAATAACAAAGCAAAAATAAACTATATTTTCAAAGACATTCTTGTGGGCCTTCACAAGTATAAGACACAACAGAATTGAACCTGAAAAATAACCACATGCTCAAGTCATTTAAGGCAAAGACCTGTAAACTTATTATTCGTTTTTGTTTATAATCTTTCTTCATGCAACAGTTTGTCATGGAACTGTGTACTAAGTGATGCATGCTACGAAACAGTAGGAAACAAGATCATTTGAATAAATCCACAGGAGTGAAGATAACGGTTTACAAAGTATGAACAAAAGCAGAAAAAGAACAGAACAAACTAAATGACTAGATTAGACATCGTAACAAAAAACTAGTGACAGGACGCCGGATAAAAGAAAACTGCGTCAAACACAAGGCAGACTGTATAGGATACATAGGGCTAGTGTGTAATTTAAGCCACAAGGCAATGTGTAAATTGTCATTAATAGCTTCTATATTATAAAATACAATAAAAAATCAAAGCATGAAAAGTAAACAGACCACAATAAAGCATAAATGAAAATATATTAAATTATGTGCATATGTTTACAGTATATCACCTGCCTTTTTAACAACCTTTAAAATATTTTATGGCTTGAGGGCCTTGAGTTTAACACACAAAAGAATATTGAGCCTGAAAAACAAGTGTGAAATTTATGAAACTAAAATCCTGTTGATCACCACGTCAAAGAGAGTAGGAGAGAGAGAGAGTTGGGCTTGAATGCATTTGAACGTAACATTAGTTCATAGTGCTTCTGCAGCATTTGAAAAACAGTTCATGCATCAATTGAAAACACATATGGGTGCAAGTCAATCATTTGACATTTAACATCATATATAATATAATATCAAATGTCAAATTAAATTTTCTATAACTATATTCTCATACCAAACAGTTAATGCACATTCAAATGACAGTAAAATAGATATTCGAACAAGGACCACACAACTTCATCTCTTATGCCGTATAGATCAGAGGTACAACAAGAACAATAATATAGTTTAAATATCTCAGATTTATGAAGAGAGGTGATGTGCTTCCATTCACTATGAAAAAAATTTCTCTTTATTGTGGCATATAGAAAAGAGGTGAGACAAAGTCCCAGCTGAATCAAGTGCAACATCACTGTTCTGAGGTTTTATTTTTTTTAACAGATTCTTTATTAGAGGAAACAGATCTGACTGTGATCACAATGGTGATATATGTGAATTTAATGCTCAATGCAACAGACACAAAATAAAACACAGAAATCTTTAGCTACCTGCCATTTATCTAATGTATATAGAAGCAATATATATAATTTTAGCAGCAAGGCAATATGAAAATTATAATTAACAGCATCTATATTATATGACAAATATAAAAATCAAAGCATGACAAGTGAACAGACCCAATTAAAAAAAGTTATAATAAAAAAACATTTTCTATTATTTTTTGCATATGTGTATATCACTGGCCCTTTAAAAATGTAAACAAATATTTTTTGGCAAAGAATACTGTATGTTTTACAAGATTTTCTTGAGGGCTTTAACATGTTTAAGACACATCACAAATTAAACCTGAAAAGCAATTATTCAATTCAATTCAATTCAATTCAAGTTTATTTATATAGCGCTTTTTACAATGTAGATTGTGTCAAAGCAGCTTAACAAGTTCAATTAAAGTCCACATTTTTTAGTTCAGTTCAGTGTGGCTTAAGTTTCACTGGTGAAAGTTCAAACACTGAAGAGCAAATCCACCGAATCGCAGCTCCACAAATCCAAGCAGGCCAGTGGCAACAGTGGAGGAAAAAAAACTTCACCAATTGACGAAGTGAAGGGAAAAAAAAAACCTCGAGAGAAAGCAGGCTATGTTAGGCATGGTCATTTCCTCTGGCCAAACTTCCTATGTGGAGCTGCAGTCTAGTCGCGGGCTGGAGAAGCTAAAATCCATCGTGTAAGCTGCAGGTGTGGGTAGGGCACCAGCGGGAGGGTAGGCTGGCCCACAGGATCAAACGTAGAAAAAATTATGAAAATATATGATCTACAGAGAACTTAAAAACTGTTTATCATCACATTTCAAATTTAAATATTAAACTTAGTTAATGATTTAAATATTAAGTAATATTAAGTTAATAATTTAACTATTTTTGAAGATTGACAGTGAATTCATTAATTACATAATTATATTATATAACATCATACATACAATTAAATATCAAATAATAGTTATTTACATATATGTAATTTTATTTGACATTCCCATTTGCTTTTGAAATTGTTATTTAAAATCCCCTCATACCAAACATTTAATGCACATTAACAGAGGGCTTTACTTTGCCTGAACGATAGCAGAAGTAATATTTGAACAAGGGCCACACGGCTTCATCTCTCATGCCGTAAATCAGAGGACTCAGACAACGTGGCAGAATAAGAACAACAAAATAATTTAAATATCTCAGATTTATGAAGAGAGGTGATGTGCTTCCAATCACCATGTATAATATTATCTCTATTGTGGCAAATAAAAAAGAGGTTAGACAAAGTCCCAGCTGAATCAAGTGCAACATCACTGTTCTGAGGGCTTTTTTAGCAGATTCTTTATCAGAGGAAACAGACTTGGCTGTGATCATAATGCTGATATATGTGAATATAATGATCACTGCAACAGCCACAAAATAAAACACAGCAAACCACTGAGCTTTATCTACCTGCCATTTGGCTATATACAATTGCTCTAGTGTGCAAAATGCAATTTCTGCTAAATAATTGGGGTTATAAACTAAAGCAATAATAATATCTATGATAACATTTATAGAACTAAGAAACCAGATGATTCCAATGGCGATTCCAGTTCTTTTTGGTGTGGCGATGGTGCAGTGTCTCAGAGGGAAGCAGATTGCCACGTACCGCTCCAGAGACATCAGTGCTAGAGTCAGAGGAGCATTATTGAAAGCAAGGGCTGAGATGATAACTAACAGAGTACATATGGATTTTTGTATTGGATAGAAACACAAAGCCAACATGAACATGACAGTTGTTAGCAGCAAAAGCACAGAGTCATTCATAAGCATGTGGCCAAAAAGTATATAGCGCGGCGTCTCAAAGAATATGTGCTTGGTTTTTAGAGCAAAAAACATCATGCAGTTTACAAAAAAGAAAAACAAAGATGTTAACACAGCCAATATAGTTTCACTAATAGTGAGAGGATCCCAATCCAGCTGAAAGACTTGCTGATGAAGGAAAGGCACGTTCCCACTTGTGCCATTGTGGTCCATAAGCTGAAAAACAAGAAATAGACAAACAAGACAGTAATAAATGAAACAGTTATACTGGTGATCCTGCGGAAAGAGATGTTTCTGCCTAGCAATTTTCTTAGTTAGACATTTGTGCAGTAAGTGTTTTTGCTGTGAATTCTGCTCCAAATTTTCACTTTATATAGCTGTGAGTGTCTGAAAGGCGGTCTCAAGGGTTCTCAAGCATGACAGTCTGAAGAGGAGGGAAAATAAATGATAATAAGTAATAATTTTAACTAATGTGCAATTTCCTTGAGAGACCGATCATTTTCTTTCACAAGACATTATTGTGTTGACAGGAATCATGACTATTGATTTGGACTTGTTTGTAAATGTATATTTTTACCCTAAAAAAGGTTACTGTTGACTGCTATTATATGAATCACCAAGGACCACAGATTAAGCTAAAAAAGGCCTTTTTATGTTCTACTGAAGAAAAAAGTCACCTACATCTTGGATGAATTTAGGGTGAGAAGATATTAATTTTTGGGTGAATTATTCATTTAATAAGGCTGCATTTGGTTCTCCAACCCCATTGTCATGTCACACATAGAATGTTCTTGAGGTGTTAACAGATTTTTTTAATATGCAAACATAGCTTATTATAGGCCTATTTTTAAATTCCATTCTATTTATGTCTAAAATATTAGAAAAAGTTGTGTCTGCCCAATTATGCTCCTTTCTACAGATGAACAATGTTTGTGAAGTGTTTCAGTCAGGTTTTAGGCCTCATCATAGTACAGAATTCGCACTAGTGAAAGTAACCAATGGTTTTCTTTTAGCTGCTGACCGAGGCTGCATCTTGCTACTAGTTTTACTTGACCTCAGTGCTGCATTCAACATTATCGATCATGATATCCTCATAGATATTAAATTGTCAGGGGACAGGCTTTATGATGGTTTAAGTCATACTACACTGAGCATTACCAGTTTGTAAATATAAACAGATAGCTTTCACAAGTCAAGCCAGTGAAGGATGGGGTGCCTCAAAGATCAGTTTTAGGCCCTTTGCTGTTTACAATATACATGCTACCCCTGGGAGACATTATTAGAAGGGATGGGATCAGCTTTCACTGCTATGCAGATGATATTTAATTATATATTTCAACAAAATCTGATGAGATATCTGAACTGTCTAAGCCAGTGGATCTCAATTCCGGGCCCTGCACATTTGGTATGTCTTCCTTACTCAACACACCTGATTCAGATCATCAACTCTGAGAGAGGTTAGAGAAGTCCATGAACTGATCCTTGTGTGTCAAATAAGAGAGACATACAGAATGTTCAGGACAAGGACTGGAATTGAGAACCTCTAGTCTAAGCTAACTGAGTGTATTAAAGATGTAAAAGACTGGATGACCAACAATTTCCTTCTATTAAATTCAGACAAAACAGAAGCATTATTACTTATTGGGCCAAAATCCTGTACATAGCAGATCTCGCAACTCAAACTGCAATTAAAGGGATTCAATGTTAGTATTAGCTCTACTGTAAAAGATATGGGTTATAATAGACAGCAACTTGACTTTTGAAAACCATATCTCCCATGTCACAAAAACAGCCTTCTTTCATCTCAGAAATATCACTAAGCTAAGAAGCATGCTATCTATCTATCTATCTATCTATCTATCTATCTATCTATCTATCTATCTATCTATCTATCTATCTATCTATCTATCTATCTATCTATCTATCTATCTATAAGCTAATTCATGCTTTTATGACCACTAGATTAGATTACTGTAACGCTCTGTTTGCTGGTTGCCCGGCATACTCTATCATTAAACTTAAGTTACTTAAAGTTAAACTTAAGTGCAAATGCAGAGTTCTTAGCAGGTCAAGAAAATATAATCATATCACCCCAATTTTATCGTCCTTACACTGGCTGCATGTTATGTTCCGTTATTAGCAGGCGCAGGCAGCAAAAAACTAGAAAACCGTCCAAAAGGTCAAAGGAGGACAGGAGGGCAAAAAAACAATGAAAATGCTTTACAATTGCAGCAACAGCTAAACAAGACTCTGCCACTAAAGCTGCAATCACACTGCACTTTTTGCCCCATAGATGTCCTTTCATACGCATGCGAATGCAACAGACCAGAAACATAAGCTCATCCGACAACTTTTGCAGTTCGCTGCGTTGGAAAGTTCAAGCTTGGTGACCTGCAAAATCACATCACATGATTGCGTGAACCAAGAGAAGATCAAAACATGACCTCTTTGGACAGAAATGTAAAATATGGAGCAATCGCTCGCTTTTTTAAACATCTAATCAACTTGTTTAATCCCGCCCCTTTTCATAGTGCTGTACAACAGAATTTCGCAAGCTCTAACTCTAGTGTGACCATGGCTTTAGGTGAGTGTGAATGGTGTATAAATAGTGGATGCAAGTAGTGTAAATGATCTGCAGCTGTGTTTGTGTTTCAGTGTCCAGATTATTGTCAGCTGTAGCAGGAGTTAATTGGCACAATGTCTCATGGGAGTTGAAGTTCATGTGAGTGTTCAGGGAGTAATCTCCAGCGATGGCAATCCATTGTGAAGTGTGAACACAGCAGCATCTAAATGCTACCTGAGCCATGCACTTTTTAGGCCATGTGCTTAGATTGTTAAAATACAGTGCTTCCGGCAAGTATTCATAGATCCTCACTATTTCCACATTTTCTTATGTTACAGCCTTATTCCAAAATGGATTAAATTCATTTATTTCCTCAAAATTCTACACACAATACCCCATAATGACAATGTGAAAAAATAATTTTTGAAATTGTTGCAAATGTATTAAAAATAAAACCTGAAAAATCACATGTATAAAAGTATTCACAGCCTTTGCCGTGAAGCTCTAAATTGAGCTCAAAAAATGTGAAAAAATTGAAGCGCTATGAGTACTTTCCAGTGAGAGTGGAGTGTAAGAGACTTTGTGCTGAAGTTATTCAAGGCAAAGCCCTGTACACTTATTATTCATATTTGGATTTAATCTTTCTTCAGGCAACATTCAGCCACAAAACTGTGTACTGAGTAATGTTATCAATGCCTGTTTAGATGTGGCACAGAAAGCACTTGCTAATGTGGCTATGAGGCTACAGTGGTCTACATTTGAGGTCCAGTTATCCTTAAACATCTGGGTCAGTTTGGCAAATATGTGGCACAGTAAGCACGGTTCAGGTTTATTTGTTCTAATCATGGTTAACAGTCAGTCTTCTTTGGCTTACTTGAGGCCTAAAAGGAGTGGACTACTCATCTTCCAATGTGGTATGTGGGCAGGAACAGGGTGTTAGATCTGGGTTTTTGTGTTTTCTTGGAACATGTACTTGTCTTCATCTAGTCTTTTGTGTCTGTTACAGTGCATGCCTTTGGGGGTCCTAGGACATGTACCTTTTGCTGTCAAATTTTTGTAGGAGCACAAAACTTCAGGTCCATCGTGATCACGTGCTCTTATGTCTTCTCACCCTCTTTTCCCTTGTTCTTACTCTCTATCCTCACACTCACTTTCTCACACAGTCCAATATAGGCTCAAGCCCATGAACACAGTCCAGTGTCAGCTTCAGGCTCTGAACATAGCCCTGCATTCAATAAGTTTTGAACTTAGCCCTGTGTCAGCTTTGACTAAGCTTTTTACCCTGCAAGTGCTGCTCATGTCCACTGCCTTTTCGGTCCAGATGGCTGTTAAAAAACCTTGTCTAGTTTATTTATGTTCCGTTGACAGAGCTCTGTCACTCGTCATTTTACTTTCCTTGGACATGTGCTTGTTTCTTGTTTTTTGTGTAAAGGCATGTGGCTTTGTGTCACCCGGACCACTTACTCTTATATTTTTGTCCTGTGTCATGTCATGTTAAAATCATGATGTATATGAACTCCAGAGAACTCAAAACATGTTTATCACCTCATGCCATATTTTAGATAGAGCAGGGCTTTAATGCATTAGAGTCAATCATTAATTCATAGTGATTCTGCAGCAACTGTTTATGAACCAAATGGACACACATATGGTTACAATAGTCTGAACTTGGTGAATTATTTATGTTTATAAAAACATTACATAACATCATAAAATCAAATTGCAGCAATAATATAAATAATACTTAAATTTACTTAGATTGTTTCATTCAAATCTTATCAGTACTACCATATGCCAAAACTATATATAATCAAATTACTGTTTCCTCTCATCCTATACAGTTAATGTACATTAACAGAGGGCTTTAATTTGCCTGAACGATAGCAGACAAAATATTTGAACAAGGGCCACACGGCTTCATCTCTCATGCCATAGATCAGAGGACTCAGACAACGTGGCAGAATAAGAACAATAATATAATTTAAATATCTCAGATTTATGAAGAGAGGAGAACCACTTCCAATCACCATGTATAGTGTTCTCTCTATTGTGGCATATAGAAAAGAGGTGAGACAAAGTCCCAGCTGAATTAAGTGCAACATCACTGTTCTGAGGGCTTTTTTAGCAGATTCTTTATCAGCGGAAACAGACTTGGCTGTGATCATAATGCTGATATATGTGAATATAATGATCACTGCAACAGACACAAAATAGAGCACATCAAACCCTTGTGATTTATCGATCTGCCATTTGCCTATAAACAATTTCTCTAGTGTGCAAAATGCAATTTCTGCTAAATAACTGGGGTTGGCAATTAAAGCAATAATAATATCTATCACAACATTTATAGAACTAAGAAACCAGATGATTCCAATGGCGATTCCAGTTCTTTTTGGTGTGGCGATGGTGCAGTGTCTCAGAGGGAAGCAGATTGCCACGTACCGCTCCAGAGACATCAGTGCTAGAGTCAGAGGAGCGTTAAAGAATGTACAGTATGAGATCAAGACTAACAGAGTGCATATGGATTTATGTATTGGAAGAAAACAGAGAGCAAGAGTGTACATGACAGTTGTGACCAGCAAAAGCACAGAGTCATTCATAAGCATGTGGCCAAAAAGAATATAACGTGGCGTCTCATGGAACATGCTCTTGCTTTTTAGAACAGAGAGCATCACACAGTTTACAAAAAAGAAAAACAGAGATGTTAGCACAGCCACTGCCGTTTTAATGCTGGTGACAGCATCCATATCCAGCTTAAAGACTTGCTGGTGAGTGAAAGGCACGTCACCACTTGTGCCATTGGACCCCGCCATAAGCTGAATGACAAAAACAGAGAAACAAGACTAATGAAAACAGTAAAAAAAAAATATTTTTCTTGATTTAAAAACTGAGTTAAGGTATGCAAGACATAACAAACCTCAGACACCAATGTGTTGCTTTTGTGCCTTGACTGGGTCTATTCCAGGTTCTCATTTATATAGTTATGAGCGTATAGGAGGGATGGATCTGAAAGAGACCAAATGTATTTGTGGGTGGGTATCAGGTTGTGTCATTCTAAGACTGATACAATATACAGTAATTTTTTTACAGTGGGAATACTAGCAGTTTAATATAAAATTTGTAACTTTTTAAATCTGGATTTATTTGGGTCACCTTGATTTAGATGCAAACTTTAACAGATTGCTAAATTTGGATCTCCGGTACACTAATAATGGAAGTTACTAACAACCAGTTAGTATGTGTGAGAGTAAATATGTTAATTGAATGTATTCCTATCCACATATTGTATATATATATATGTATTGTTTATGAAGAAAAAGTTTTATTTACAGTATAAATAGCCTTTCCATTTCTCAAGGTCACTTAACATAGTGTTCATTCACATAGACAATACAAACAAAGGTCATTGAAGCTACACTATCCAAAATATGAATTAAAAAATTATGTTTTTAGCTGAGTCTTAAAGGTATACAAAGCTGAAATATTTCTAAGTGTAAAGGGGTATTACATTCCATAACTTAGCAGCATTAACACCAACGAGACAACGAGGAACAGACAAAAGACCAAGCTCAGATGATCTGAAGGACCAGGCAGGAGAGATTTTATGTGATTTGTGCATATATTTCAGCATCAGCTAAAGTTAGAGATGATCGAAAACATGTAATATTATGAACATGTAAAATATGGGTGCGTTTTACTCCATTTTTACACACGCACATGCAAACATTGTGTACTAAGATCGATAAAAAATGATAAGCTGCTATTTTCTAGGCAATATGGCTAGCAACTTTACTCTCATTCTGGCATAATAATAAAGGAACTTTGGTGCAATGATATTACGCAGCACTGTTTTCTACAACCCTAAATCAGAAAAAGTTGGGACAGTATGGTAAACGCAAATAAAAAAATTAAGTAGTGATTTCCAAATTTACACTACATTGACTTGTATTTCATTGCAGACAATATGAACACAAAATATTTCATGTTTTGTCTGATCAACTTCAGACCAACCTTGTTCCTGGAGGCGCACCAACAATACTTATTTTGGATGTCTCCCTTATCTGACCCATTAACTTCAGGTTTTGGAGTGTCTTCTTATGTTCTGATGAGTTGATTCAGGTGTGTGGTTCAGAAGAGGTTAAAATGTGTACTGTTGGTGTGCCTTCAGGAACAGGGTTGGGAAACACTGAAATAATTATGTGATTTGAAACAAATGTTAACTGGTGATTGTTATTATTATTTGGTATAAAAGCAGCATCCAGGAAAGGTCTAGTTCTTTAGGAGCTAAGATGGTCAGAGGATCGCCAGTTTGACAACAAATACATGAGAAAATTATTGAAATGTTTAAAAACAATGTTCCTTAAGCAGTACATAACATAATTAAAATATTTTAGGAATCTGGAGAAATTTCAGTGTGTAAAGGACAAGGGTGCAAGCCTAAGCTGAACAACGGTGATCTCTGATCCCTCAGGCAGTCAAGATCCCTCACTGCATCAAGAATTGTCATTAATCTATAAGAGATATCACCACATGGGCTCAGGACTACTTTGGCAAACCTTTGTCAAGTATCACAATACGTAGTTACATCCACAAATGCCAGTTAAAACTGTACTGTGCCAAAAGAAAGCCATATGTTAACAGTGTCCAGAAGCGATTCTTTGGCTCTCTGGGGTTGTGTCACACTTCTGTGATCTGTGCACCGTTAATGCTATAAAGTACATAGAGATTCTGGAGCACAATATGCTGCCTTTTTTTCCAGGGACGCCCATGCATATTTCAACAAAACAATGCAAAACCACATTCTGCACAAATTACAAAGTCCTGGCTGTGGAGAAAGAGGATACATGTACGTGACTGGCCTGCCTGCAGTCCCGATCTGTCTCCAACAGAGAATGTGTGGAGCCTTTTGAAGTGCAAAATGCGACAACGAAGACCCTGTACTGTTGCCCACCTTAAGACTTGTTTGCAGGAAGAATGGAGAAAATTACACCTGAAAAACTGGAATGGTAGACTTGAGAATGTGTATGTGTGTGTGCGTGTGTGTGTGTGTGCGTGTGTGTGTGTGTGTGTG
>CAIGQW010000287.1:1977264-1993378 GCA_903798125.1 Danio choprae | reverse complement strand
AACTATAATTATTTAAAATTCATTCAGTAAAGTTTAAATTCATTCAGTAACATTTAATTATTTTTAACAATTATTTTGTTTCAATTACTAAACTGTATAATAGGCTACACGATTATTGATGTGTAACTTGCTTGATAGTAAATACGATACATCTATTTCATCTCTTTTACTGATTTAGTTTTATTTAACATATCGGTCTATATCCTGGTGTCCCACGTCACACCTGTCTTTTTCAGGAAGTGCTGCTCGGGATGCTTGAGATTTACCTGCAGCTCGAAACTGGGTGTGAAGTGAAACCATACGTTTTGCGTATTTATGTTTGTTTTCGTTACAAAACCCACATTAATGCTAACTTTCTGTGCTAAAAGATAATGTAAAACGGGATGGAGGGCTAGTTTTTGTGGTTTCTCTAACAGACACCTGCGCGCGTGTCCGCGGGTTTCGCTGTACAGGTGAGGACAAAAGGCCGCGTGCATGACACACGATCAACAACACGCTGCTGGACCAGCGGCCAGTTTCACAAAAACGACAAATGACATGGAGCCACTCAAAGCTGAGAATAATTTTCCGGTATGTTTTACACTGCTCTTTGTTTTGTCATTTTAGTTACTTTGTTTTTTCTTATATGTTCCCTTATTTGCGTCGTCCTGTATACTGTAGAGCTGTTTGTGTTTGATAATTTACGCAGTTGCATGACTTATTTTTCGGTAATATTAGTAAAGAAAATATATAATCAATATAGGTGTGTTTTGTTGTAGTTTGTACATTACTAATGACATAATATATTTAAGATTAAAATGTAATTTTGAGCAAAAATGGCAATTGGTCAAAATAACAAAATAGATGGTATGTTTTGTTTTTATATTTTTTAAACAAAATAATACCAATGTTTTAACTTCAGAAGAGTTAAGAAAGAAATACATAGCTTGGGAAAACCCTGATTTGCAAACACAACAAATGACAAATGCTAACCATATATTTATTTTACATTTATAATAGGCTAAATGTTGTGAGCCCTACAGGATAAAACTAATATCAATTGCATACCTGATAAATCCAGAAAACTGTAATTTTTTTCATATATATATTAAGCATATTTAATATAAATTGGCTTGTGTCTAATTTGATTAGTTTTGTTGTTTTAAATTGCTCGACTTAATGTTTATGGTGCCAATGAGATATGTTGATATGTCAACCAGTGTTTTAAAAACATTATCAGATCATGTACTGTAAGATGTGGTGTTAAGATTGTCAACCACAAAATCTGCTTTCACTTTACTAAAAAAAGCAGCAGCTCTAGTCACGTGACCCACGCACATTTGTAGGTACATACTAGATGAGGGAGTGGTGTTGACAGTGATGAACAAGGTGTTGGCTCAGGATTTAGAAAACTGTTGCAACTGCAATATTTTATGTACTCATACCAATGAGTTTGGACAGCTTAAGAGGAATAGCCTGTTTTCATGTGGGTGGTTCAAATTGTATGTTAGTCATGTACAGTTCATTTTGTTCACAGGACATTTACTGACTCATACTCATTCTCATTGTACTACAACAGTACCAAAAACTAAAAAAAGCACATCTGTGTTCTTTACTGCAGGACATTGGATTGGACCAGAAACTTCAGTTTCTTCCTGCATCAGATACAAAAAAGTTGCAGAAGAAGAGGTTTACATTCCGTAGAATCGTTGCAATATGTCTCCCCACGGCCCTGGTAATCATTGGAATAATAACAGGACTGCTAGTGTGGCATTTCCATTGTGAGTGATTGTTATCGGCAGTGATTCACATGTGAAAGATTGGGATAAAACAATAACTCCAGCATGTGATTTGTTACAGTCAGATATAATGGAAGGGTGCGGAAGATGTTCAGTGGTCATCTGACCATCTCCAGTCAGACGTTCTCTGATGCTTATGAAAACAGTAACAGCACTGAATATAAGGAACTGGCTTCAAAAGTCTCAAAGCAGGTGAGGTGGACAGTTTTTATTTTTGATTGATTAGATTAGACTTCATTAATGGCTTTTTCAGTAAGTAACCTATCATGAGCAAAAATAGTAATTCAGTTAATTACCCCATAGTTATCAAAAATGCATTTAACTTAGTATGACCTCATATTAATTAACTCGTGGAAAGTCTTTAGAAATGAGATAGATGCCCCTAAACAAAGAATAAGCTGGTGGGATGTCATTTAGAACAAAAAATACTGTATTTCAAAACCGCTTTCTAAAGCAAGACTGCTGTTCTGTAGCAGTGTAATTCAAGGGTAATTCTAATTGAAAGCATCCCTTACATATTTTTTCACGGTTTCATAAAGCAATCTTTTGTATAAAGTGCTAAATCTGTAAACTTGACTTGTAACTTGACTGGAGCCAAATTACAAAACTGGTGCAAGCGTCCACATCACTATTGTCAGATCCTTTCTTATCTGCTGTTTTCTGACTACTTTTTTTGTGTGTGTGTGTTTATCCTAACACTTGTGATTCTACGTTTCTGTCAGCTCAAAAGTATATATGGGCAAGTGCGCTTGCTGTCCAAGTACCATGTGGCATCCAGTGTGCAGGGTTTCAGGTAATTTCATATAATTTCACCTCATCTTATGTCCAAAAATGATTATGTGAAAGGACAATCAGAAAGGTCAGCAATTCAGTTAATTTCACCACATTTACCACAGATGCGTTTAACCTAGTATGACCTCATATTAATTGACTCGTGGAAAGTGAAAGCTTTAGAAATGAGATTTTCAGCTCGTTAGTATTTCTTTTTGTTTACTTGTACCTTCAGTATGATTGTAGAATGAGGATTCGTGAATGAAATGTGTAATATTAGAATTTATACTACTGGGCTGTTAAATGCTTGATTTTGATTGGTTGACGTACAGTACAATAGGTGTGTAATTATTTTCAGGCAAAGCTAAAGTATAGTTCCAGACGAGTGTTCACCAAATTACAGTTTCATATCTCTTTGCCAAAAAAAATTATTTCAAGGTCCCTACTGACAACCCGAAAAAAAAAACTAAATCCACAGTGACCAAGCAAATAGTGTAAATATTTTGAACAATAGGAGAAAAATTAAGCTAATAAATAAATTATTTCCATTTTTGGCTTTAATTTATTACAAAATAAGTAAATAATAATTATGTACAGTAAGCTCATACTTTTCTTTCTATTCCATTCTCTCTCCTTTACAAATGCACACACAAACTGTACAGACAAGCTCTCACCACAAAATACACTCTCACAGAAACATGTTGTTTGTGCTACTCTGCACATATGAACAATTTTCTTACTTAAGACCTACATAACATTTCTCACTAGCAAAAGCTTTGGTTTTGCTATATGTAGAATGTTGTTGAGGGACACACAGACTTCTATAATTACCTCTCTTTCTCTTCTCTCCTCTCTCTTTAATAATTGCAATAATGACTGAATTAGTCTGCTAAGAATGGCACAAGCCTCCATTAATTGCTCTGAAATGACACTTTGGAATTAGTTAACAGAGGCTTGGGATGTGATGTGTCAAATTAGTCTTACATAAAAACCTGAGAGTTGTCTTGAAATACAACATATGAACAATTACTTGAGGTGTGGTATCTGTTGTCTGTAATGTGAAGTAAATGCACGGCCAACCTGCTATTAATAATTTTAATATAATATTTTGGTGCCCCATTGTCACCTATGTTAGGACTAACTGATGAAAGTATATAGTTTAAAGCTTATATCTTCATAAGAATGTCTTAAGACTCGATTACATGACTTTTGATAGGGCGCTACAAGGTTCTCTGATTTATAATAATTTATTATATTTTTTACAAACAAATCTTCAATGTTTTACAATATCACGAATTGTACATGACTCATTTAATTCTATGATTTAAATTTTTCTTTACTGATTCATGCGAGTTTCTTTTTTCCTATTTTGTAGTGAAGGCAATAATAATGGTATTATTGCATATTACTTGTCTGAGTTTAATGTGCGGGAATCCCAAGTATCAGCTGTGGATGAGGCTATTGCATCCATGGATGATTCGGAAAATACCAGGAAAAGCCGAAGAGGGTTTAGTCGTATGACTGACAGCCTCATCATTGATGGCATTACATCAGGAGGTAAATCTAATACTAAACAGTTTCACATTACTTGTTTCGGCCTGTCATCTCTTGTAATCCAGCCAGGAACTTCTCAGAGACAACAAAAGAAAAAAACAGACAATGCAAACAGAAATAGGAGAATGATTTTAGTCAGTGTTGATTCATGTTTTCTGTGTTACAGCTGTGGATGCTCGGTTAGCTGATAGAAACCTCAAACGTGAGCATAACAAGCATTATTTACTTATAGCTAATTATTTGCATCTGTTTCTCATATTGAATTTTTCTTGTCTTTTTAGGGTCCAGTAAGAGGTCAAATCATGCTCATGCAAACCAGACAGACATGATCCGGTCTCCTGGTTTCCCAGATAATTCCTATTCTCCCAACCTTTACACTGAGTGGCAGATACGGGCTGACCCAGAGCACAGGGTCAGACTGGAGTTTGACGTCCTGGACCTGGAGAAAGATTGTCATAATGACTTCATCAAAGTGTACGACTCATTAGCACCATCAGAGAAGCTAGTAATAACTGAGTGAGTGTTCATAAGCTCTCTGTCATCTTCTCTATGACGCAGTGCAGCATCGCACGTGTGAGCAGTGTCATGTTACACGTGTCTGTTTTCATTGTTTTTGGGGTATGTGGAATCTGATAAATGTGTTTATGCAGGAAATGTGGATATCGCTTACCCAATGAGAAGCTAATATTCATCTCCTCTGGCAATGTCATGCTGGTTACAATGGTGACAAATGAAGAAAAAAACTACCCAGGTTTCAGGGCAATTTACTCTCAGATTCCAGCCAAATTTCATGGTAGAGTATACTGAATTATCATCAATTTTCATTTAGTGTCCAACGTTCACTTTTTGACCAGTTACCTGCCCTGAAACTGCACTGAGCATCTCATTTCAAATATTTCCTTATGGAAAATAATTGTGTGTGTGTTGGAAGAACTCCCTAAAGTTCACCGAATTGCATTTATCTGGTGACAAAAATACAGAAATAATCTAATGCAAATCAAAAACAAAATTATATATAATTATTTTCATTTATTCCTGTGATTCTAAGATCATTTTTTAGCATTGCTGCAGTTTTCAGTCTCACGTAATCCTTCAGAAATCATTCTAATATACTGATTTTCTGTTATATTTCTTGATATATTTGTGAAAACAATTATAAGGATTCTTTAATAACAGAAAGCTCAAATGAACAGGAATTTGAAACATTATAAATTACTAGATGTATATTCTAATGTATCAATTAATTGCAAACTTTCTGAATATAAATACAAAAATGAAACCCCAAACATATGAACATAATCAGAATCACCGGGTTCTGCAGAAAAGAAAAGAAAAAACTAAATAAACTAAGGTAAATGTGAGATAAAAATGTCTTAACGAGGGTCAGACTAACATTTTACCATTGATTTAAACTATAAGATGTATTGAAATTCTTTATGAACGAGGTTCGTGAAGAATTAACTTGCAAATCTAGTTATTTAAAAAGTGTTCATGTGAGATATGTTAAATTTAAAGGGATAGTTCAATCAAAAATGAAAATTCTGTCATCATTTTTACTCGCCTTTCACTTGTTCCAACTTAATGAGTTTCTTTCGTCTGTTGAACACAAAAGAGAATATTTTTTAGAAATAAAAACAGATCTGGAAACCTGTAACCATTGACTTCCATAGTATTTGTTTTTCTTACTATGGAAATCAATAGATACAGGTTTTAGCTTTCTTCAAAATATCTTCTTGTGTGTTGAACAAAAGAAAGAACTCATTAAGGTTATGAACCACTTGAGGGTGTGTAAATAGTGAGTCAATTTTTCACTTTTCCTTAGTGTTTTTTTTTTTTCATATTCCTTAGACTGTGGAGGAAGACTAACAGGTCTTCGTGGTGTCTTCACATCACCTGGCTATCCCTCTCATTACCCACCTCAGATTGAGTGTGTCTGGAACATTGAGGTGAAAAAGATTCTCTATACATTGCTCAATTACTTACATTAGTCGATTATGTTTCAGTTACTTAATGCTCTGTTTCACAGGTTCCACCAGGGAAGCATATTAAGGTGATGTTTGACAAGTTCTCCATACACGATCCTGACCAGAACACCATCAACTGTCCCACAGACTACCTGGAGCTCAACTACAGGTCAGACAGAAGTGTCTTTCATTTAACGGCATTATTTACCCAGAGAAAGTATTACTGACTGTTAAAATATAAATAAGTTAAACATTTATGCACTATTATTTAAAAGTTTAAGCTCAGTAAGATTTATAAATAAAATAATAGACAAATTCAACAAGAATACATTAAATGAGTAAATAAGACACTAATAATTCTGTTCTTTTAAAGATTCTGTTCATGAATGAATTCTGACTAAATGTGTCATGTTTCCACAAAAATATTGAGCAACACAGATGTATTCAGCAATGGTTAAATAATAAATAAATAATTAAACCACCAAATCAACATCTGAGCACTGATGTTGTGGTGCTAGAAATTCAATTCAGAAAATTTAACCTGTCACAAGAATAAATCATATTTTAAATGTTTGTATATTTTATATATTCATACAGAGAACATTTTAAATATTTTAAATATAATAAAATTGTGTGATATTTTCATTTTACTGCATTGTTGATCAAATAAATGCAGTTCTGCATAACAAAATTGTTTACAATAAGCTTCCAATAAGAGATCATTTGTCTGTCTTCACCTGACATGGCATGTCAGAGGATTTTGTGGGAAGAGCAGAAAAAATTGCTACATTTGTAATCGAACATAGACATTAAAACATTAAAGTGGGTAGCACTGTCGCCTCACAGCAAGAAGGTCGCTGGTTCGAGCCTCGGCTGGGTCAGTTGGCATTTCTGTGTGGAGTTTGCATGTTCTTCTCCTTTTGTGTGAGTTTCCTCCGGGTGGTCCAGTTACCCCAACAAGTCCAAAGACATGCGCTATAGGTGAATTGGGTAAGCTAAATTGCCCGTAGCGTATGTGTGTGAATGAGTGTATGGGTGTTTCCCATTGATGGGTTGCAGCTGGAATAAAACATATGCTGGATAAGTTGGTGGTTCATTCCGCTGTGGTGACCCCTGATTAATAAAGGGACTAAGCCAAAAAGAAAATGAATAAATGAATAAATAGGTTTATCAAGTAACTGAATCAAATATTTGTTAGGTAAAATTTTTGTTTGTTCATGCTTTGTTTACAGATTTAACATTTTGGTATCTTTTTATCCAGTGTTGCTTTCAGTAAAACTAATACTAAATTACTTTTAAAAATCAATTCCTGATTTTGTTCCAACTGCAATAAAATGTGTCTAAAAGAGACGTCTTGTAGCATTGTTGCAGCTGGTTTGGTAAAAAAAAAAAAACTAGCTGTTTTCGATATTTGGTGTTTCGTTTTTTATTTTTCTCCAATTATGCTTTTGAATTGCATTATGGGACCTTAATTTTTTTGCCAACTATGTTTAACCTTATAACAGTGTATTACAATACAAAAACCTTGTAATAAGCTGCCAGTATGTTTTCTGTTATTTTGCAGGACTTATTTCTCAAAATATTTTTCATCAAAAATATAACATCAAAAGTCAATTGCAGAGATCAAGGTTCCATAATGCATAATGGAAAATGTTAATTAACAGATATTTTTTTACAGTGTACAGAATAAAACATTTTCCATTGTTTTAGGATATGTGGAGAGAAGCCACCTAAAACTGTGTACACAATCAAATCAAACCAATTAACAGTCAAATTCAATTCTGACCGCTCTTATGTGAGTGAAGGCTTTTCTGCAGAGTTTGAGGCTTTTGAACCTACTAATCGTGAGTAGAATCTGTTTTGGTTTATGGGAGGGGTTAATGTTTTAAGCCAGCTCACATGAAGAAAACATAACTCTGTCACCTTTCCACAGCCTGTCCTGGGAGGTTTGAGTGTGACAATGATCGGTGTGTTTCCTCTGACCAGCATTGTGATGGGTACAATGACTGTGGAGATATGAGCGATGAGAGGGCCTGCAGTAAGTTCATAACATTATTACTTGAACACATAGCTGTTTTGGTTAAGGAAAGCATTGAGGATATCAATGATGTTGCTTTTTCGTCTTTACCTATGCATCTAGTGTGTAATGAGACTCAAATCCAATGCAAAAACGGTTTCTGTAAGCCCGGCTTCTGGGGATGTGATGGGGTGAATGACTGTGGAGATAACACCGATGAGGAAAACTGCGGTAGGGATGAAAGTAGCTCTCAAAATCAGGAACTACAGAGCAAGTGTAATGGAGACAGCTTCAGGTTGTATGTTTAATTTTATCTGCAGGGAATTGCAAAGCTCAGGAGTTCAGGTGTCGGAGTGGCCGCTGCATCTCAGCACAGAAGCAGTGTAATGGCTACAATGACTGTGGCGATGGCTCTGATGAATCTCAGTGTGAGAAATGTAAGAAAAAACTATTGAATCAAAGGTATTTGCTTGTCAGTTGCATTACCTACCTTGGTCTTTTCAGCAGTTGGTCCCTGTTTGACCTTAGTTGATCCCTTTTATTAAAAAGGTAATATATTAATAGTATTTTACTTAATTATAAGCCACAACAGGACTGAAAGCACATCATAATGAAAGGTTACTTTTTCTAATAATTTTTTTTCAAATTAACTTATTATGCAAAACATATCTAAGCGCCATTTCAGCAGCATTGTCATAATTTCTGTTCATTTTACTGAACAAAATAAATATTTGCTTAATAGTATACTGTCATTAAGATACGGTCATTTTAAAAATGCAGGACAAATATTTTAAAACTTGTAGAAATAGATCTGATAGCAAGGAGATGCCTTAATAATTGTATATATGGTTTTACAGTAATAGAAATAAATAAGCTTTATTATTTGATATTATTAATATCATAATTTTAGTTATGATGGTTTCATTATAAATATAGTAATACTGTGGTTGACACCTAATATAATCAATCATTGAATCTTACCAAGTAAGCAAGTGGAAATGTCAGCCAATTATTTATTTTTATGTCAACTATTGTCTATTTTTTCACAGCAGGGACAATTTTTACCTCAAATTCCTGTATTTTTCTTTAACAACAATGTTGATTTAATTACCTTGAACAAATCTGCAAATCATTAGAAAGAGCAATAAATCTGTAAAATATTCCATCAGTTTGCATTGCTGCTCACATAAAACCTGGCTCTTTAGAATAGTGTTGCAAGGTTTTTTTCCATCTAGTGGTTAATAGGTAAATCAATTCACCTTTTCTTTAGTCCCATTGCACTGTACATTTAGCTTTTTAGTTTACCAGCACTGAATTGACTCTTATAGGTTAATAAATATCCCTGATGCCTACATAAGAAGTTTCTGAATTGCTTCTCTTTTATATCCAGCCATAGCTATTCACTGCTCCGATTCCACCTATAAGTGCAAGAATAAGCAGTGCATTAGCAAGCTGAACCCCATGTGTGATGGAGAGACTGACTGTGTGGACGGTTCAGATGAAGCTGAGTGCAGTGAGTCCGGAATTACTCCATCTTTGAGGAATCATGTGGCACATGTTCCATAATTAATATTTGAAAGAATAGAGACATTAGAAAAATGTAAAAGAAGTATTTTATGCACATCCAGTCTGCATTAATTCAATAAAAAACAAAGCAAAACATACAGTAATTTATTGAAATATTTGACCATTTAAAATAACTGTTTTCTTTTTACTTTTGAAAAACATACGGCGAACACAGAAAACATAAATAGTTATAAAACAGAAATGAAACAGGATTGTGCATAAAACAGCAATGGCAATCAGAATAATATTGATAGTATTTGTCATGCATAGTCATAATGATAATACTAAAAATAATAATAGTAATATCAATAATAATAGTTAAGTTGGTGATGACAAAAGTAATATTCTTTTATGACGGCAACAGTGATATTAATGATAATCAATATAATAATAATGATTATGATGACGTAATAAAAAAAAAGACACATAACCAAAACATACCACATCTCACTGTAAAAAACATGTTGCTCACTTAAGTTGAACCCATTTATTTTACAAGTCTATTTAACTTACATCAATAAAGCTGACTTAAAACATCAGGTTTAACACAATTTGTTTAACTTAAAAAAAAAAAAAAGTTGAAACCTGATTAATTTATTAGTTAAAGTATTGTAAAAACTTACATTGTCATCACATTTTTTCTATCATTAAACATTTTTTTTTGTTTTCTTCCGCCATCTTCCTATTCATGGTTTGATATATGAAAATAACGTTTTTTTTATTTTAACACATTTACACTTGAATTTATTCTTGTGATGTTAAAGCTCAGTTTTCAGCATCTTTAGCCCAGTCTTCAGTATACATGACCTCTCATAAATTTCAAGAAACATTTATTATTTGTCCAAGTAATCAAATTACAATGTTAAGACTTCTGTATCTCTGACGTGCTTCATGATGTTTATGCTCTTTTGTAGAATGCGGGATGAAGCCCTACAAGTCCAGTCGTATTGTGGGGGGAAAAGACTCAAATATGGGTGAATGGCCCTGGCAGGTCAGCCTCCACATGAAGACGCAAGGTCATGTGTGTGGTGCATCTGTTATCAGTAACCGCTGGCTGGTCACTGCTGCTCACTGCGTGCAGGATAATGATAAATTCAGGTGAGTTCTCATCTGCTTTGGCCTTCTCGTTCCCTCTTGTGCTGATCCTGACTGGTTGTTTGTTCTTTTGCTAGATATTCACAGGCAGACCAGTGGGAGGTCTATCTAGGCCTACTTAACCAGGGTGAGACTAGTAAATCTACTCAAAAAAGGGTAAAGCGCATCATTCCTCACCCTCAGTATGATCACTTGAGCTATGACAATGACATCGCTCTAATGGAGCTGGACAGTCCTGTGACGCTGAATCAGAACATCTGGCCTATCTGCTTACCTGATCCCACACATTACTTCCCAGCTGGAAAATCTGTATGGATCACTGGCTGGGGAAAACTAAGAGAGGAAAGTGGTAAGTTGTGTCACTTTCTTTTTTAAGGTTCACAGCACACAGGCTTTCAGCCACACCTGGAGTGGATGGCTGTTTAGTAGGACTATGTGACAAATGTCTACAGTGGCTGCCAAAACTCCTAAATTTTTCTGAAAATGCATCAATGCCATGGACCTCTCAAACAAAGCGAGGACTTTAGTCATTTTTGCACATACTTTTAAGACAGGTAACTTGTATTGAACCTCCATTAATAAGAATATAATAGTATAGTTGGGCTACTTTACACCTAATGGGTAGGGCCAGACAGAATCTGCGGACATTTTATGCGGACATAGAATTTTGTAAAAATCTGCGGATTTATGCGGAATTATTTTGGCAGTATCATAACTAAAACCTTAATATATTAAATAAAAAGTAATACCTTTTAAAAATTTTATTTATTGTTTACAATGCGGGCCTTACGGTGGTGCAGTGGGTAGCACGATCGCCTCACAGAAAGAAGGTCGCTGGATCAGCGTGTTTAGCGAGTTTGCATGTTCTCCCTGTCTTGGCGTGGGTTTTCTCTGGGTGCGGGTTTTTTCCGGGTGCTCCGGTTTCCCCCACAAGTCCAAAGACATGCGGTATATGTGAATTGGGTAAGCTAAATTGTCCATAGTGTATGAGTGTGAATGAGTGTATGGATGTTTCCCAGTGGGTTGCAGCTGGAAGGGCATCCGCTGCGTAAAACATATGCTGGATAAGTTGGCGGTTCATTCCGCTGTGGCGACGCCAGTTTAATAAAGGGACTAAGCCAAAAAGAAAATGAATGAATGTTCACAATGCAAATCCATCTAGATCCACTTATTTGGTAAACAAAAGCAATATTATAATATAATATAATCTTATATAATAGATCTACTAAAAGACAGAAAATATTACTTTACAAACTGTATTGTAAATAAATCCATTGAACACTTTCATATTAGTCAATATTATTACTGAAATTAATTTAAACTGAATAAATATAAATTTACATACATTTACATAAGTAAATAAATAGACTCAATGATGGGCTAAAAATCTGTGGATTTCTGCGCGTGCAGAATCCGTGTGGGCCTACTAATGGGATAAATCATAAATCATCTGAATAAAACCATGTGGAAAGTGAAAATTTCATGCAATTATTTATTTTCATGTCAATTATTGTACATTTGTTCACAGCAGGGACAATTTTACCTCAAACTCTGTATTTTTCTTTAACAAAAATGTTGATTTAATTACCTTGAACAAAACTGCAAATCATTAGAAAGAGCAATAAATCTGTAAAATATTCCCTTAGTTTGCATTGCTGCTGATTGAAATAAAGGGTTGTTCAGTTAGATTTAAAATACCACCATAGTAAAATTGTATATATAAAAAGAATAAAATACATAGGCCTATATGACATGGCTATATTTCACTTAAATAATTAATACATTAACAAAACCAAATGTGAAAGAAAATCTGCATGACAGGTCTTGTGACAGGTTCATGCTTTTTCTTTTTCTTTACTTTTTTCAATGTTAAGGACAAAATTCGTAAATATGGCGGTAGGCAACGTTTCAGTTTCACTTTGAGTTCTGAGTGGATACAGCCTATGTTGTTTAGAACAAATTAAAATGAATTAACAGTATTATCAGTCTGATTTATCAGAGGTCGCCACAGCAGAATGAACAACCTTTATAAGTTCATATTAAGACAATTTATACTTATTTACAGAATTCATCTGAATCATTTGAAGGTTTTTTCTTAAATGAGATGAAAATATATGAACTTACAAAAAAATGTAAATGAATCTAACACAGCTTACCAAACTGGCCAATATTTTGCATAAATTCTCTAGAGAAGCATAAAGTTAGTTAAGTGTGCCCAAACTCTTAACCTGTATTAAATAAGTGTACCAAGATATGTCCGAATAATGAGAGAAATATTTACAAACTCAGTTTGCACTGCTTATCTTTGAGTACAAATGGTGACGTAACAAGAGCTTAATATTGTTAGTAAGCTAAGAAAATGTCTTTTCCCTGCTCTAGATCCAGTTGCGTCAGTGTTGCAGAAGGCAGAGGTGCGCATTATTAACAGCACTGTGTGCAGCAAGCTGATGGATGATGGGATTACTCCTCACATGATCTGTGCAGGTGTATTGAGCGGAGGTGTTGATGCCTGCCAGGTGAACCAAAACATCTTCTGCTATTTTCACATTCAGATACATATAACATCATTATGTTTTGTCAGTAATACACACATATTCTTCATCCCCCTGCCAGGGTGACTCCGGTGGTCCAATGACATCCATTGAGAGCAATGGGCGCATGTTTCTTGCTGGAGTGGTGAGTTGGGGAGATGGTTGCGGTCGCAGAAACAGGCCTGGTATCTACACACGGGTCACAGAATTTCGCAGCTGGATCAGGGAGATCACAGAGATATAGTCACAATGGTGACAAGAAATGGACTATAGAACATTCATTCATTCATTTTCATTTGGGCTTAGTCCCTTTATTAATCTGGGGTTGCCACAGCGGAATCAACCGCCAACTTATCCAGAATATGTTTTACGCAGCGGATGTCCTTCCAGCTGCAACCCATCTCTGGGAAACATCCATACACACTCATACACTACGGACAATTTAGTCTACCCAATTCACCTATACCGCATGTCTTTGGACTTGTGGGGGAAACCGGAGCACCTGGAAGAAACCCACACCAACACAGGGAGAACATGCAAACTCCACACAGAAACGCCAACTGACCCAGCCGAGGCTCGAACCAGCGACCTTCTTGCTGTGAGGCGAACGTGCTACCCACTGCGCCACTGTGAGGCGGACTATAGAACAACTTTCTGTATTGAGGGGATTATTTTAAGATAATTATATTTTCTAGTCAAATGCACAACCTTGGTGCTGCTAACACCATGTTCTACCATTTGAACTCCAAGAAGGCTACATTAGCCACACCAAAAACTCACTATTGGTTGAGCTGGAAATTGATTGACAGGTTTTAGAGGACTACTCTTATTAATGATGCAAACGAATGCATAGTGTTTACATTTCTGTGGGATAAAAACCCATGAATGGCATACGTGTAGTGGTCATTGAACAATAAGTTGTCTTATTGTTGGACATAAAAATGTACTTCATACTTAATATTCATTTATTCATTTTTCTTCAGCTTAGTCCCTTATTTGTCAGGGTTTGCTACAGGAATGAACCGCCAACTATTCCAGCATATGTTTTACACAGCGCATGCCCTTCCAGCCACTACCCAGCACTGGGAAACACCCATACACTTTTGCGTTCACACCCACTCTCATTCACTACGAATGAGTATGGCCATTTGAGTTAATCTAATTCACCTAAAGCGGATGTCTTTGGACTGTGGAGGAAACCAGAGCACCCAGAGGAAACCCACAGGGAAAACACAAACTCCACACAGAAACGCCAGCTGGTCCAGCCGGGACTCAAACCAGCGACCTGATGAGCTAGAAGGAACCCCTTAAACGTAAAGTATATTGTAGCATATGAATATTAAGTGCTAACCACTGAGCCACCGAGCCGCCCATACTTAATATTCATATACTATAATATACTTCACCTTTAAGGGGTTCCTTTACCCATAGAGGAAAATTAGCCCATAGTTTACCCACACTCAAGGCCTCGTGGGTATATATGACTTTCTTCTTCCTTCAGTTTAATCCAATTTTTTTTTTACAAATATCCTGGGTCCATACTAAAAAAGGGCCTCACAGGGTGTAGCAAATTGATGCATTTTTGTAAGAAAATATTGATTTATAAAACTTTATAAACGGTTTTGTGTAACATCCGCTAACTGTCAGCTGTGCATTTACAGGAGACTACTTCTGTCAGGAAAGTCTGTATCTGTATGTGTTATGCAGTTTTGTATATGTGGATTGTTCATTTTGAGCTCTTTCTGCAGAGCAAATGTATTTTTGCTGCATTGCTTCAGTAAGTCATTACAACTTCAGTGCTTCTCAGGGAATTTTGCAGTCTATTTGTGGGTGTTTTATTTGTATTAGTCTAAAGCACCTATGAACAAATATATTCACCAGTCCAAATGTTAAAAATAACTACATTTTTAATAAAACATTTTTTAAAGGTTTTAGATCATACTTTATATAAATTACTGATGTCCTGCCTGAATGTAGTTTTAAATCTTTGCTTATTCTGTAAGTACGTTTGGTGAATATGTATGTGTGTATATTTAAAAAAAAGAAAATGTCAGCATTTTTTATTTTTTCAAATTCTTTTCTTTTTTTTCAGATTTTATTTTTGTAATTTCATTTAGGCAATCTGTTGTATATGTCAACTTCTGGCATGTTTTATTTTTGTTAATGCCCTGCAGGGGAATTGGCATTCCCATAATGTGCCTTGATACTTCAATGGGTTTTTATGTTAAACACCAAAAAAATTCTGATTATTATGAATTCTAGATATGATGATAGAATAAATTACTAGAAAAAAATCTTTGTGCGTACGTGCGTGCGTGTGTAAAATTTAGCAAATGTAACAGATTAGCACAAAAATAAAGATAAGAAGAGGATATGTAAAGGTGGAGATAAAGAAATGTTTTTTTGTGAGAAGCAACCAAAGGCATGTGTCTCTTGCTCCACTGCTTTTGCTGGTATACGTCCCAGTTTTTGCACTTTGTTTTAGTTCTAACAGAAACTGCCGGTAGTTCAATCTTGGATATAGCCTAAACCAATAAATGTTACACTGTATATCCTTTTTTTAGTTTAATAGACTCATAAATGAACCAATTAAATTTAGATGCGAAGAGTATTTTGAATAAGTAAAGTACTTATTGTGGTATCCTATTGCTGTGGTAATACAACTATTAATATACAATACAATCCAATATTGTTAGTTGCAACTGTTATGTCTTATACCCATAGAGATTATACCACAGTCTACTGTAGTTATATCTAATACAGTTACAGTTCCTGACAGTTTATGCTGTAGCATTCATTAACTGTAAACACTAGTATGTTGTAAAAAAAAAAAAAAAT
>CAIGQW010000287.1:1926610-1966570 GCA_903798125.1 Danio choprae | reverse complement strand
TCTAATTTATGAATTCACTAATGTTGATCCTGGACCATCTAATTTATAAATTCACTAATGTTGATCCTGGACCATCAAATTTATGAATTCACTAATGTTGATCCTGGACCATCAAATGTATAAATTCACAAATGTTGATCCTGGACCATCAAATGTATAAATTCACTAATGTTGATCCTGAACCATCAAATTTGTAAATTCACTAATGTTGATCCTGGACCATCAAATGTATAAATTCACTAATGTTGATCCTGAACCATCTAATTTATAAATTCACTAATGTTGATCCTGGACCATCTAATTTATGAATTAACTAATGTTGATCCTGGACCATCAAATGTATAAATTCACTAATGTTGATCCTGGACCATCAAATTTGTAAATTCACTAATGTTGATCCTGGACCATCAAATTTGTAAATTCACTAATGTTGATCCTGGACCATCAAATGTATAAATTCACTAATGTTGATCCTGGACCATCAAATTTATAAATTCACAAATGTTGATCCTGGACCATCAAATTTATAAATTCACTAATGTTGATCCTGAACCATCAAATTGATAAATTCATTAATGTTGATACTGGACCATCAAATTTATAAATTCACTAACGTTGATCCTGAACCATCATTCAATGGACCATATATCCCATAGTTTAATACTGTATCTTCTAGGTTCTTCCTTGACATTGTTTTCATAATGTGATTGTTCATCCAAAACTTTAAATTCTGCCATCATTTATTCATTCTCCTCTTGTTCCAAAACTGGTTGAGTTTCTTTCTTCTGTTTAACACAAAAGAAGATATACTGAAGAACGTTAGGGAAAAGCAGCCATTGGTTTCCATAGTATGTTTTGTTCCTACTTTGGATGTCAGTGGTTGTTTTATTTTCAACATACTTCAAAATGTCTTGTTTTGTGTTCAGCAGAAGAAAGAAATTCATAGGTTTAGAACCACTTGAGTGTCAATGGTGTGGAAATGTAAGTTTTTTTGGGGGTTATACAATCCCTTTAAAGTCTATTTAGTATGTAGAATATATACAGTATATAGTTTATAATTACACATGTATTATAATGAAATTCATTCATTCATTTTCTTTTTGGCTTAGTCTTTTTATTAATCTGGGGTCGCCACAGCGGAATGAACCGCCAACTTATCCAGCTTATGTTTTATGCAGCAGATGCCCTTCCAGCTGCAACCCATCACTCTGAAACATTCATAGACACTCATTCACACACATAAACTATGGACAATTTAGCTTACCCAATTCATCTATAGCGCATTGTTATAGCAATAGACCCAGGCGAGGATTGAACCAGCGACCTTCTTGCTGTGAGGCGATTGTGCTACCCACTGTGCCTCCATGATGCCCTGAAATGAAATTCTATAAATTAAATATTTTTTTATACAGGCTTTATAAAAAAAGTGTTACCTGAAGACTTTTAGAGTACAATTCAAGCAGCTAACACATTGGGAGTTCAAAATCACATATAGGCAAAACCAAATTAATATCCATAACTCCTGATGTATATTGAGGTCTTATAACGTAAACTAAAAGGTCTGTGCAAGTAAGCATTATTTGGGTACTGGGTGCACTACACCGTTAAAAAGTTGATTGATTTGATTGATCTTGTATTGAGGGCAAATTGAAAGAAATATAATGCATACACACATTTTCTGTTTACATGAATGCAGTTCGTGATGCTGCTGCCAGACTCCCTAACGGAGAAGGTACTAGAGCTGAGATTTGTGAATTACTCAAGGACTCCCAATTCCTTGCCCCCGATGTCACCAGCGCTCAGGTCAGGCATGTTTGTCATGCTGTTATATGTACTGTTATACCACATTAGTCACTTTTATACTCACACATTTTGTGTATTTTTAGGTTAACACAGTGGTAAGCGGTGCCCTCGACCGCCTACACTACGAGAAAGACCCCTGCGTAAAATATGACATCGGCCGCAAACTGTGGATCTACCTGCACAGGGACCGAAGCCAAGAGGAGTTTGGTAAGCGGCCCTGTAAACCAGTGCAATGATTTATGTACTGCAACGTAAAAGACAAGAAGTTTCATTGCTGCAGGCAGAATGTGGATCAGTATGTGTATACTATATTTATATTTCTCAACACGTATAACAGGTTTAGGACTCGGAGAACAGCAGGCTGTATCCGATTTCCATATGCTGCTGTTGGTAAACGTGATCCTGCAAAGTCAGACATGAGTGGATGGTGCCAAAACTGTAGATTTAGTGTTATTATTAAATATAATATTTTTTATATTTGAATTTTGATTTAGTTTTCAATGCTTTTCATTTTTTTATTATAGCATATTTTGGTTATAATTTAGCACTTGAACTTTGCAACTTTATTGGCCATTTTTATAAATATAAAAAATAATAATACTAAGTAATAGTAATAGTAGATAAAGTGCCCCATTTATTCTTTTTTTGAATTTATCTTTCATGTATTGTCATGCTGACTGTGAAAGAGAAATCTTGCAGAGTTTCGAAGATCAAAGTTCAGCATAAATGCAGTTACTGTCTCCCAAAGGAAAGAACACATTTAAGCCATCTGTTTTCTGCAGAAACCTAGGTAGATCTGTAGCAAATTTACATATTGCCAACCAATGATCTTTGCTGTGGTCTACAGACAACCACTGTTTTAACTCCCAAACACTGTAGTTGTTTGCTGAGGACTGGAAGAGTTCGGTTTGTGTTGAATTATGCTGTTTTCTGCATAGCAAATTCCCATTTTTGAATGCACTTCCAAAGCATAAGGACTCTATCTTGACTTGTTGTGCAATGTAATGCCATCATTACTGAAGGTATCATTGTGGTTACAAGTGCTAAGGAAGATTTGATGCTGTAGGAGACCTCCAAAACAAACTCACAAACCCCTAAAATAGCATTATTGTACAACAACAATACTCAAATAATCAGAATCAGAAGTCTTTATTGTTGTTATACCAAAGTATACAATGAAATTTAAGTGCTACTAGTGCTTAAGTGCTTTAAGTGCTTAAGTTTGCATAAGAATATTAGAAAAAGTTAAAATAAAAACATATAGGTATCAATAGCTGAGAAGCACAGCCCTGCACCCCAGATGCTTCCACATTTTTTTCCTGACTTTCAAATAATTATGCAAAGAAGCATTTAAGCAAAAGGTTCAACATTTGCTTTTATACTTAAAAAAAAAAGTTAAATGGATCCAGGCTCTAATCGTGATCATCTTTCTTGAATCAGAGCGAATACACCAAGCCCAAGCCGCAGCTGCCAAAGCCAAGAAAGCTCTTCAGCAGAAGCCCAAACCTGCACCAAAACCTGTACGTTCTGCCACTTTCACTTCTTTTATTGTTGTCATGCTCATTTGAAATGTAAAGCAGCAATGTTGTTCACTGCTGATTTGCTGATCAACTGTTGAGTATGTTTGTGTTGTGTGTACTGTAGAAGGCAGGCGGTAAGGAGCCAGGCAGTAAGAATGGTGTTGCTGAGGCTGGTCAGAGCACAGGAAGTGAAGGAATAGCCATTGCAGCCACCAGCTTGTCTCAAACTCCATCCACCCCCACACAAAGCACTCCTGGAACCCCTAAATCACCCCTCCCTCCCACAGCAGCTACTCCAACCAAAGTACCCGCTCCAGAGCCTGTCAAAACCAATCCCAGGTCAGTGGTTGATGAATGAAATGCTTACATTTTTAGTTCAGTCAGGTCATCTGCAAGGCTGGTCATATGTCTTTCAAAACCCGCATGACTGTTGTCTTTGTTGAAATACTAAGAAAATGAATAATCGGAACTTTCTAGAGAAAATTTATGCTTTTGAAATTCCTAGAATCTTTCATTTTCGGTTCAAGTCTGGCAGGTTTGAAGAAACGTGTGGGTGAGGAAACAACAGAATATTCATTTTGGTTAGCATATCCCTTTAACCTGTGTATTTCACAAAATGAGTTTACAATTATTTAAAGACAAAAAGTCCAAAGATCTGGCCTAAAAAGATTGTCATTTCGATAGGAATTCAAATATTTTGCCATCTATAATTGCCTCACATATTTTCCAAAAGAATCAACATTAAGCTGCTTGTTTTATAATTTATATTGATTTTGTGTGTTTTGTAAATAGTTGTTATTATTTTGCTTATTTACATCATTTTGCTGAAAATAGGGTTTGTGACAAAAATCTTAAGGGAATAGTAAAACCTAAAAATAAAAATTTGTCCATAATTTATTCACTCTCCACCCCCCTGTTTTGTTGTTGTTGTTGTTGTTTTGCTTAAACTGGTTATTGGTGATGCATAAAATGCAGGTCAATATTTACCAGCACTGTGTCCTAATTTGCAAGATCTGGGACATACTACTTGCTGCTTAGTTAGGTGTAAATAATCGTCACATCATCTGCATTTCTTTCATATTAAATTTCCTACTATATTGCAGATTCAGCAGTAGATTAATCTGCCATTCACAGGTCTTTCATGCAGAGTAATCTCCTCAGATGTTTTTTAATTCAGATGTTATTGACCAAACATGTTTTCATAAAAAATCACATTGTTGTTGCAGGTGAAATATAACACGGAAAAGGAGAAATAAATATATTTCACATTAGATTAGATATTAATTAGCAATCATTTAAGCCTCTCCACATAACCACCAGTCTTTCATGTCTGCCATGTTTGTAGTTATAATCAATATCAATGCAAAATATATTATGGGCAATATTTCTTTTTTGGACTGCTCATTTCAACATATTATGATTTGGGACATACTAATTCTATTGTCTAAATACTATTTAGGATGGATAGTGTGCAAATTGGGATGTGATAATATACAAAAAAAATTTTCTGAAGAGATACATTTCATGTTTTATGTATCAAAAAACTCAGTCTGTGTATAAGCATTCAGCATAAGCACAGGCAAGTACTTTTACGATGAAAAATAAAATGCCTCCTCTATCTTTGTTTTAAACATACAGTATCAGCTCACAGCTGAGTTTGCACCCACACTTGCTTCAGGTGACAGAAAGCACACAGGATTAAAATGCCTTAAATAATGTTGGGTTCAACTTCGTAAGAGTTGTCATTAGGACCCACTGTTTAGTTCAGATAAATGATATGTTTGTTTGTTTGTTTGTTTGTTTTTTTTTACTATTAAAGTGTGGGTAGCCATTGATTGCATTTTATAAATGATTTTACATCTTGAAAAAGTCATGAGTCTACATCCTACATCTTGAATAACTAAGGTTGAGTAAATAAATATTTTTATTTGACTTTCATGTTCATAAACATCTTTTTTTTCCTCAGTGTCCTGTTGGTGTCTCCTCCTACTATGCCTCAGTTAGGAACCCTGCTCTCTGCTAGTCAGCCTAGTCCACAGGTCTCCCAGCAGGCCTCTCCGCAGTCTGCCACTCGGGTTGTGGCGCACTCAGCTGCCACTGGCTCTCTGCCTCAGGTGCGAGTGGTCACTGCTCAGCCTGGTCTTCAGACGTCCACTGCAGGCCAAGCAGCAACTCTAGTGCACCAAAGCCCTCATCACATCAGAGTGCCGGTCACTGTGGCCCATGGAAAGAACATCACGCAGGTGCATTACAACATCTCATCTACTGTATAATAATAATGCGTCTCTTATTCACCAATAATTGCATATGTTTTGGGTATTGATATGCACATTTGAAGTTCTCGCAAAAACTTTCCACCTAATTCTTGTTATTCTGTTTTAATTTGGATTCTTCGGAATGAGCACCCACATGCATGAAATTTGTCATTCTCATAATACACACCCAAACCAAATCCATATAAGGGCTTTACAGTTTTCTGTAGAAGGTGTAAAACAGACTTGCATGATTAGTGTATACGTGTGGCATAAGTTGTTCTTAATATGTTTTGTATATTAGAATAAACATTAGTATGAACGTTTTTGATAAATCATTCATGACTTATTCGTGAAAACATCCGTATGCATATTTCAGGCAAAAATCTTTAGTAAATGAGACCCAATGTTTGTGCATTCTGTGTTTTCTTATAAGCAGATGATGCGTCCTGCGATGTCCAATCAAATGCATGATTCTCATTCTTGTTTTTCTGTCTGTTTTGAGCAGGCAGTGGTGACACTGCCATTAAGAAGCCAATCTGCAGGAAGCCCCATTCAGGTTCAGTCTTCTCGTGGTCAGGCCAGTCTTACTGTTCCAGGTCTTGCCTCTGCGGTCACAGTAACCAAACCTCAGACGAGCTCCCCCGCAAGCCCTGCACACAACCAAACAGCACCCACAGTACTGCAGGGAGTCAGCAGCCAGAGTATAATCAAACAGGTACAGGAGGACATAGAGAATATTTTTTATTTTTTATTTTTTTATATTTATTTAGGCACAGAAGCATAGAAATTTAGTTTACACTTCACTTTAAAGTGTTCTTCCTAATTCATTCAACTACTCAGTAATACTAATTAATTGCATGTACTGAACCTACTTTATGGTTAGGGTTTAGGGTTAGTTGCATATAATTATGCATTAATTTTATGGTAAAAATATGGAAAGTGTAACAAGAACAAATGATCCGCCATTTATTTTTAACATTTCATAAAAAAAAAAAAAAATAGGGGTCATTTAAACAACACCAGTTTCAACTAAAAATTGAAAAGGAAGCATTTTCACTATACCATATTAAGTCAGATCCGTGTAAAGGAGTTTGATTTGACAACTTGGAAGTCTGTAGACAAAATATTTTTAAAAAGCAAAGGAAAAAAAACTTTTCATTATTGTGTAAACTGAACCATACCCTTTGTTTCCAGGATGGATGACACATATTTGCTAATTTAAAAAAATGTAAATTAGGTTTGCACATCTAAAACCCAAGTTCTAGATGAAAAAAAACAATATATAAAGCAGTAAAAACATAAATGAATACATTTGTTTGAACAAGACATAACTGGTCAAACGCTTTTACTAATAAACATTGTGGAACAGTAAATACTGTGTAAATATTCAAGAACTCAAGAACTTCACAGTATCCTCTTCTCTAGTTGAAATTATGGGCTTATTTTTGAAATATTATGGGCTTATTTTTGTTTTTATTACAATGATACAGTAAGTATGAGTTAATATTGACAGAATACTTGTGTTAGAAATAGGATTTGGTTTAGGTTTAATGAATATAATCTTCCTTAATGTACTGTTTTTACTAAAGTGCATACATTAAATATTTATTAATGATTTGTACACTTTCAATTATTGGCCGATACATAATAAGACTTATGACCTAGAATGTATCAGTGTATCATTTCCACATCAAATCTCACTCGCTTCTGTTTCACCCAGGTCTCGATCACTGGACAGTTGGGTGTAAAAACCCAGAGTGGAGCAGGGATCCCTCTCACTGCCACTAACCTACGCATTCAAGGCAAGGATGTGCTCCGGCTTCCCCCTTCCTCAATCACCACAGATGCTAAAGGTCAAACAGTGCTTCGCATCACTCCGGACATGATGGCCACGCTCACCAAATCTCCAATGGCCACAGTCAAACTCACCCCAGACATGCTGACCAGTGCCACAAGCTCAGGCAGCAAAAGCATCTCTGCGACGTTACACGTGTCTCCACCTCAGCCTTCACCACCCACCTCCAACACCACTGCATCTGAAAACCTGGCAGTCAAAACACCGGCCACCCTAATGAAGGTTCACTCTGAGTTAAAGACCTGCGACACAGCCATCCGCCTCATGCCTGCTTTAGCAGTCACTATGGCCGATTCAAAGGCCCGCACATTCTCAACCGTCACCTCATCTGATTCTAAAGCAGCTACCACCATTCGGATAGTGCCAAACCTTGGTGTCATCCCTCAGAAACAAGGTCAGGGTGTCTCAATTGGCACTACAGCCACTAGTACAAAACCTGTCACGGTGTCATCAGGAGCGGCCACTGTTACCATTGCTACCAGTGGAGTGGCAGGGGCTAAAAGTTTAACGCTGGGCACCGCTGGCACAGGATCTGCCCTTTCACTGGGCACCGCTGCTGCTACGGTCAGACAGGTGCCGGTCAGTGCTACTGTCGTCACCACACAAACTGTGAGTTTAGTTTTTAGATTTAAAAAAATGTAGTATGATTTGTTTAATAGATTTCTTTCTAAATAATGAGCATTAAAGATGTTTTAGACCTGTCATAAAGGGCCCTATCATTCACCCGACGCAATAAGGCGCAAGACGTGTTTGCCCCAACATGTTGCTATTCTCAGACCAATGCAACGCTAATTTTCCCGTTTTCGCCACGTTGTTTAAATAGCAAATCCATTTGTGCCACTTTGTGTTCTCATAGTTGTTCCGGTCTAGAAAAGAGGTGTGTTAAGGCGCATTGTTGGCACGTTGCTATTTTGAGGAACTAAAACAGACTGTGCAATAGACCAGCTGAAAGCAGGTCTAAAGTCCAGCACAGAGCGCATTAGCTGTGTGCCTCAGCTTACACATTGCTTAAAACATGCAGGATGTACAGCAATACGCAAATATCTTCAGGAATAAAAATATACAAAGGAATAAAATATTCCAAAAATGATTACTTTCTACGTAATTATAAAAACCACTGCCTCCATGCCTCGGGGGCTTTTTCAGTTTATTCACGACAACTCACTTTTGTATAATGTTATTATTATTAGTAGTAGTATTTATTATATGCATATTTATATTTGTTTTATTAAAAACAAGCTTAGATTTGTCCACCTGTCAGTTTTTGGACCATATGGGGCATGGCACGTGTGTTTGGATATAACTCAGTTTTTTCACCACATTTCGTTATTACTGCTCATTTAGAAATAGTTTTGAAACAAATCTTTGTGCTTAACAAATGAAATTAAATATTTAGCCTAATGGATGTCTTCAGTGGAGTGTACAACACCGTTTCCTTATTCACGAAAGAGAGAAAGTGAAAGTACAGGCCGATTAGAGGAGGCTCATTCTTTATCCTCGCGCTGCAGATGATCTGTTTAACTGTTTTCTCACTATTGAAGCGTTCAGTTTTTCCACTTACAAAGTTCGCCATGTAAATAGCAAATGCGCCATGGCGCTATGCAACTGACTCTTAAAGGGAATGGGAGATGAGACTCTGATTGGTTTATTCTCAAAACACACGCATAACTCATTAAGAGAATAAGCAAAACCCTGTTAGACCATGCGCCGCGGTGCAGAGCGTATTTTTCCATCCTTAAAATAGCAAAAGTGGATTCAGACACGTCCTTAATGATTTGCGCCCTGCACTTTAGACTTTGCGCCTAGATCATTAAAATAAAGCCCAAAGTGTTTTTGAAATTTTAAAGTAACATTATTTGATAATGTTAACTATATTTGATAATATTTGATAATGTAAAAGAATTTGATAAAGAAACAATGAAAAATGTTTCTACTGCATTTAGTAATTTTTGTTCATTTCACTACTAAATTTAACATTATTGTAAATTGTTACCAAAAATCCAAGATTGTGTAAAATATAAATAAACCTAATATACTTCATTCATAAGACCTTAGAAATGATAAAATCATTCAAATATATGATCGAGTCATGTTGACAGTTTTTTTATGTTACTCTAACTTACTAAAGCAATTCAAAGTTTACAATATTGAATGTTTTTTTATCAGTTATTTGTAAATTTAAAAGGATTTGTAAAGTTAATTTGATTTGAACAATGTAACACATTATAATACACTTATATTATTAATAAAAACACTTTATTGAATGATAACATTGTTAAATACTTAGCTATAATAATGAACTACAAGTGCTGTTATTTTTTGAATCACAACAAATTAAATCTTTTTTTGTTTTTCTGACAATTGTCATGTTCTATTAATACATTAGACAGGAAAACCAGTTGACTAGGCCACTATCTATTATCTACATCACGTTTAAAACTGTAATCTTGGTCTTTTCAGGGCAAGCTTCCAACGAGGATCACAGTGCCTCTCTCTGTCCTCAGCCAGCCTTTAAAAAACAAGAGTGTGGTCACTACCCCAATCCTCAAAGGGAACATCAGCACCAAGTGAGCCATTCTGTATCCTCATCTGTCATTTCAGCATCTGTTATCAGATGAATTGTTGATTTGACAAATATTTGTTCTGTTTTTTTTTAGTATCAGCAATCTTGGCAGGAACATTATCTTGACTACAATGCCTGCGGGCACCAAGTTGATTGCTGGGAACAAGCCTGTCAGTTTTGTGACTGCTCAGCAGCTTCAGCAGCTCCAACAGCAGGGACAGGCCACACAGGTTGACTTATCACCAACCAAACAAACTAATAAACTGGTCCTGCAAGCCATGTGAGTTAACCAGTTGTGTGTCTTCACCCTAGGTTCGAATCCAAACAGTTCCGGCCCAGCAGTTACAGCGCACAGCCACCAGCTCTCCCAAATCTACAGTTTCTACAGTGGTGGTTTCGACAGCACCGTCGCCCAAGACCAACCCAGACCCTCAGTGAGACAAAACACAGTTAAAGGCCATCATTAAGAGAAAACATCAAAACAAGCATATTTTTGTGCTCAGGTTTCTAATGAAAGTTGCATATGACCGTACACGGTGTCAGAATTGAAGCACTGGTCTCAGCATTTTCTGTCATTTTGTTCTCAACATTTCAGGTAAATGCTGAATGCTGCGGGTTAAAAAGGAAGTGTGATTTGCTTGCTGATGTTATCATTTATGAGCTGTACTGTATGACGTATCAATCTAAGATCTTGGTTAAAGTCAATGGCCTTTCTCTAGAAAATGCTGACGTACACAGAGGCAGGTTTTGTTTGATGTTTATTTGTGCTTTCTATATCTTATGGTCTAAAAAAAAAATTAACAAGTGGTGTGTTCGGGAGTAATATTGCATTGTGATAAATAAATGATTGTGATAATCAAATGACAACTGTTAAGTGAACTCAACCAAACGACATGGCACACTGGAATACAGGGCTTAATGCTATACTTGAATGGTGTAACTGTAAAACAACTAATTTGCCTGCTTTGAGCCACGTGATTTGCATGATGTGGCCAATACCATTACTCAAATTGCTAGTTCAGTTCTAACAACAAACAATTATACGCTCTTATATATTCCTTAGTTCAATTTCATTGTAAAATGTTATGCATCTATTATAGGTGTTTTGGACTATCATTATATTTAAAAGATTATCATGAATCCACAATATAACTTAAGGGTTGGAAATTGTTTGACGTTTGTCACAACCACATTATTTACAAGTCCATTTCAGTGTGATCTTTTCAGCACAAGCATGTGAAAATCTTCTGAATCTTTTGCAGTGAAATGATCGCAAACATAAACTCATAAAGTCCTATAGGAGTGTGTTAGCAGAAAAAAAGAGCTAAAAGATCTCCATTCAGTGCATTTGTTATTGGCAGTTATTTGTTACTCTTCATCTGATTCCTGAAGCAAAGCCTTCTTAGAGCTGGAGTCGGCGGAAGTGCTCTTTCTGAGACCCATCTCCATGTCACCTCTCTGCCTTTTTTCACACCATTTTGAAGACCTGGAATGACCATTGGCACAATGTAAGTAAAGTCAAAACACAGTACAGTAATGTATGCTAAAAAGATTCCAATCACATTTTATGATGAACAGATTAATTTGACCTTTTGTTTACATGCATGCAGTAAGGAGTGAACAATGTTTAGAGTACTTGAATTTGTTAACAAAAACTCAAGCATGCTTTCTTGATGAGCGACAGCCAATGAATCAAACAAGCCGAGTCTCTTCAGAAAACTTCCAAAAAGATTTACTTTTTGATCTCTTTTTGAAAGATTTGAATCAATAACAACAATAACAGAGTTTTGAATGGAGGGACAGAAATCTTAGAATTTATAAAAAATATCATGTCTTTTTCAAAGTCGAACATATTTCTTAAGGGTCTGGAATGAGTAAATGAGTGAAATGAATTTGTATTGAGCAATATATTTTACCTTGTATTAATGTTAGTTAATAAAAAGTTATGTTACTTTCAGTTAACCAATACAACTGATATTATTAGTTCATGTTATCTAATGTTAACAGATAAAGTTGCATTTGAAACCTTTTGGTTTACCCAAAATGCCTGTGTTCACTCACCAAAACACTCCACAGTAGCAGATGCCCATGATCAGCAGCGCCACAGCCAGATGCCAGCAGAAGCACATAGTGATGAACATGATGTTGTCATGCCTTGTCAGATCCCACTCTGGTCCACTCAGAGGATACAGCACAAACCCGATCTGAAACATAACCAATATTATCTTGTTGTTCTGACTGCCACATTTACCCAGAATCGCATATGAGTCTGCAACATTGTCTTTACCTGGTAGAACCATGTGCCTTGTAGGATGGCCAGAGTGCATCTCAAAAGCTCCAGCGCTGCGTTTTCTCGCTTAAACACCTCCATCATTGTGCTGGCAGATCCACCAAACACCGCAAACAGAAGCAGAGAGTGAATGTGCTGGTCCAGAGGTTCACGATTGTGGATGTGGAAGTAGAAAAGGAAACCTGGAAGACATGACATTTACATGGAGCTCAACTGGCATTGCATATTTACTTGATTCAAGATTGGTTTTATATATACCTTCCACAAAGAGAGCCAAGGAAAGGAAGAGACGGTCAAGACCAACCGGCACATGGTGTGAAGATATGCTGAGAACATCTGCAATGCCAGAGATGCCATAGAACAAGTACATGGTGCTGTGCTGCCAGTTCATCAGCTTTACCCAGCCGTCCTGATACAAGTGTGCATGAGGGCCGTCAGGAACAAACTGCTCCGCCATGATGCCTGGAGGGAGATTTAAGAGTAAAACACCAGGATACTACTCATTTTTTAAACAAGTAGATTAAAATTAAATCATTAATGACATTTGAAACCTGTAGAGCATTGGAAATGGTCTCCCAAAAGTGAATGGTGACTTCAACTATCTAGCCATTTCCAGTGCAGGTCTTTCAATTTGTTCCTCACAATAAACCGCTTTAAATGTGATATAATTTAATGCACAAGTTTGTGATGCTTCAGTAGCATTTTAATTTACAGTTTTGCTACCCATATAGAAAAGGTGTAATATAGCTTTTTTCCCTCTCTGTACATTATAAAGTGTCCTTTTTTCCGTTTCTAATAAAAATAATGACTGTCATATAGTTATCATAGTTCTCACATAGGCACAGTGGGTAGCACAATCGCCTCACAGCAAGAAGGTCGCTGGTTCCAGCCTCGGCTGGGTCAGTTGGCATTTCTGTGTGGAGTTTGCATGTTCTCCCTGTGTTGGCGTGGGTTTCCTCTGGGTGCTCCGGTTTCCCCCACAAGTCCAAAGACATGCGCTATAGGTGAATTAAGTAAGCTTAATTGTCCATAGTGTATGTGTGTGAATGAGTGTCTATGGATGTTTCCCAGTGATGGGTACTATCGGCTGGAAGGGCATCCGATGCGTAAAACATATGCTGGATAAGTTGGCGGTTTATTCCGCTGTGGCGACCCCTGATTAATAAAGGGACTAAGCTGAAAAGAAAATGAATGAATGAATATAGTTTTACCATGATCTACAGAAGGCACCTAAAAAAATGTCATCCGGTATAACAAGCATTTATGTAGCAAAAGGGATGTATTCAAGCATCACTGTTCAGCCCCTAAAATATAAATTAATTGTCATTTTGTAGCTTGCTGGTATTATCCTTCAAAACCGCTAGATGTTAAAAAATTAATTAAAATATAATAAAAATTACAGGTCAGAATAGTTCATGTTTACATTCCATGTTACTCTGAATGATAACAGAACATTATTTCAGCCATTTCTTGACTCACATAAGTAGAAACTTTAATGTTAGCACCTGAATTGCATTTAATATGCTTTCTGTGTATATAAATAATTTCTGAAAATGTCATTTGATACAGAAAGGTGATCCATGTAATAAAGTAAACATTGTAATAATAACCCTACACATATAACCTTAACCCATGTAGTTACGGTAACACTTCACAATAAGGTCAGATTAGTTAATGCATTTACTAAAATTAGCAAACAATGAATAATACATTTATTACAGTATTTGTTCATGAAACTTTTGTTCATTGTTCATGTTAACTCATATTTTGTTAACTAGCATGAATTTGGATGTTTTTTTGTTTTGTTTTTCCGCAGTGTTTCTTCTTTATCCTTCATCCATTCTTTCATTTATGAAAGGAGCTTAAAGATTATGTTCATTGTTTACTTAACAGTCGCATCAAAGTAAGTCAGTTTAATTCTTCATTTACTGTCCACAAGATATGTGTCGATATACAGCTATGAGTATTTACTTGATTTATTGGATACACTGAAAAAATGATTTATTGGATTGGGCTGAATTTATACAAACAAATTAAGTTGAATATGACTAAATTTAATGTGGTTCAAGCCTCGGCTGGGTCAGTTGGCATTTCTGTGTGGAGTTTGCATGTTCTCCCTGTGTTGGCGTGGGTTTCCTCTGGGTGCTCCGGTTTCTCCCACAAGTCCAAAGATATGTGGTATAGGTGAATTGGGTAAGCTAAATTGTCCGTAGTGTATGTGTGTGAATGAGTGTGTGTGAATGTTTCCCAGTGATGGGTTGCAGCTGGAAGGGCATCCGCTGTGTAAAACATATGCTGGATAAGTTGGCGGTTCATTCCGCTGTGGCGACCCCAGATTAATAAAGGGACTAAGCCAAAATGAAAATGAATGAATGAATAAATTTTATGTAAATTCAGCCCATATAAATTGTCTGCAACCACTTGCCTAAAAAAAAATTAGTAAATCCAATGAATATTTTTTGTGTGTGTATGAACTTGAGTAAAATGTTAATATTTGTTTTATTTTACAAAGGTCTGGTAACATTTCTTTCAATTTTACAAAATATAATTGTTTTTGCCAAATTGGGCGGTATAACAAATGATTTAATTTGTTGTGATTGATCAGGCTTATTGATCAAATATGAATTTCTTAGCTCATCATAAGTTATTGTGCTATTGTGTATAAATCAGGTATAAACATATCTGAAATGAATCAGGGAATGTTACCTTTACCTATATGCGAGCTCATATCATCATCATATTTTAATATGAAGTCAAACATGAATGAGTCCAATGGTTATGGCTCACCAACAAATGCAAAGAATATCTTGAGAGATCCTTCGATTAGGTCAATGCGCTTGAAGAGTGCGGTGAGCTTTTGTCTTTCCCTGTCTCCATATTGTCTCTCTTTTTTCCTCTGTATCTGTCGGAAAGGACATTTTATCGACCACCACAGGCCAAACAGCAGGAAGAATGTACCAGGTAATGCATGTCCCTTGAAGTTGGCCATCCTGCCCCTTGAAGAAGAAAAAAAAAAAACCTCAAACATAAGAAATACATAAAGCCAAAGGTATATGAATATTGCAACGTTAACAATGATTTTTTTAAATCACAAACAAAAGAACCAACAAGAACAGCAACAGTTAATAAAAAACATATAACTCAGAATTACTCAGAATAGCAAACAAAATGGGACATGTGATGTAATGGGACAAAGATTCGTTTTTAAATATTGCAGATATAGATGTGTAGATAGACATTGTCTAAAGCTGGCTTCAAGTCATTTGGTTTTTGTAAGCCAAAGTTGATGATGATAAGTTTTTATTGCTTAAAGCAGTTATGTCCTCTCTGATAATCTTTAATCGAGAAATACATGTACTAGATATAAATAAATGTTGGTAATGGTGCTCATATCATAGAAAATATTAGGACAGCTCAGTTGTTGGAATCCATGAAATACTGACTTATGAAGATCAGGAATAGTTAAATAACTAGCCTACTTTAAAACTGCGCTTTTGAGTGCATGGGGTTTTTTACTATCACACATCCTTTCCTTGATTTCATTTATGTCCAGATGTTTCAGTTTTATGGGGAACACATATTCATTATTAATAATGCCTTATTACCATGAATATTGCTAGCATATTAGAGTTTATTAGAGCTTATTATGCACATTTTCTAATGTATAATTATGCAGAATTTAAGTATGCATAAACATACCTAATATCAACACTTAGGTAGAGTAGCCTACACTTAAAGTTGTAGTCTATCAATTACATCTTCAATTACATCGACAAAAAAGTAATCAATTCTAGGTTACACATTTTTTACCAACCTCTTATATGAAAATGTGTCCGTTCTGTTTTATCCTGTTTTAACTTTTATACTATTGTTGCTTTGTGCAACAATTAATTGAATATTTTCTTTCTTTTTGTAAAATGAAACACTTGAACACTAAAGTAAAAGATTTGTATTATATCGCCTGACTGTGACCATCAGAGAGCTGAATATTCTGCACATTTGTTCTTTAATAACTGACATAAGTTCATTAAATATTTGGTTCAGAGGGGGTCGGCCAGGCAAAAATTAAAAATCGGAAATTGCTGTATTCTAATCTGTGAGGTTTTTTTCTCGTCACCTTTGGTTTGTCGGTTAAATCAACTACTGTCAGTAATGGTTGGAAATCTAGTTTTCCCGGTTGGTCAAAAGCGCTTTTTGGCTATTTACCTACGCGCGTGTGGGCGTTTATTGTCCTGTAATGAATAAAGTTCGCCTAACTTTTGTCTCTGCGCAGTGTTTAGACTTGAACGTAGCAATTTCACCATAGCGACCACGGTTTGGGATAGAACCCCTTCATACCTTTCTACTGTCTATGCTTCCTACAGTGTTACTGGTAAAGCTACTGAAATGAAATAGCTAGTGGACACTTTTTGACCATTTTCACAAATTACTGTAGCCTAAATAAAATGTCAGACAGATTTTTTAAACCAATTTTAAAGAAATGATAGGCAAAACAATTAATGATGATTTTACAGCGTAGTAAAACAATAATCCAGTTACTTAAGTAATTTACATGGCACTGAATACCATGCTAAACTGAATTAATGTTTTAAATTATTTTTTTTAAAGGCAAAAAAAGTTTGTGTTTAGTATTCACGAAGTCCATAAAACAATCCCCTGGCAAATCTCTGCATGTTTTTTATTACTATTATTTTTACATTACATTAGTGAAATTAATTAATTAGGCCTATAACAATTAGCTACCGAAAGATGAGCACAGAGGATTTGTTTTGTGGACTATACCTGAATGCTGGCCTGTGTAGTGTTGGGTTGTCACGGCGGGGCTCCCAGTGCAAGTGTTCTCCTGTGCGGTTCTTGTGATGGGAATAGCCTAGTTACCTGTCTAAAAAAAAGCGCACCTGCTCACCTGCCTCTCGTTCTGAAGATGACCACGCCCTCCAGGCTCTTGACTGACAACTTCAGAAAATATGCCCACGCCCCTACAGTGTTTGCTTGACTTCAGAAAATATGACCGCGCCCACCTGCTCCGGGTTAGTGAGTTTCATGTCAGATCGTATTGTTAAATGTAGGTGTATTTAAGTTCTTTTTCTACACAGAATTGAAGTTGTAATTTCAGGTACACGTTAAAGGGTATGTAGTTCACACCAAAAAGAATTTAGGTATGTCAGTATTGATGGTTTTGTACCGGGAGGTTAATATATAAACCGTTCACGGAAGCTGACATTCAACAAACAGGCCTTTATCAGGGTGAACTTTGCTCTCTCTCGTTTTATTGCTGTTCTGCAGGCTAAACAACCTCAGCAAACACTCAGGTGTATGGGTGACTGAAGATTGACAGACGTGTTAAAACTATAGCGCCATCAAGAGGAAAAAACACAGTCATAAAGAATACATACTTATTCAAACAACGACCTGGATAAATGAAAATTCTGAAGTACAAATAAACCTACAATGTCACAGTTCAACATACAAATATAGAGTGTGTTTACATTTAACCCTCTGGTTAAACCTTTACCATTTTTATTTCAATGAAATGAATCTATTCAGATGTTGTATTAGAATTTGAAATGTAGCCTATAATAATGTTTTCAATAAATTAGTGATAAATCCTAAATTCCTTGGAGCACAGACTTGTATTTTGTGTCTTTTTAATGAAGACACTTGGCAATTATTGCTTTTAAAAAGTATAAAATAAAAACATTTTATTAAAATAGTGAGTGCCATTTTTCAGTTATTTTCATGAGGTCATTTTATTTAAATAAGATTTTCAGAAATTACTGTAAGTAAATACAATTCAACAGATTTTTTGAATTGTTTGAATATTATATTATAAACATCAATGCTTTGGAGCACAGACTTAATTTTGCTATATTTTTAATGAAGACACTTATCAGATTATTGCTTAAATGTTTGCTTAATTGTTATTGTTATTCCAAAAAACATATTAATTATTTATTTCCCAAAGCACGATTTACACACTCAAATTGTAAGAGTGTACTATTTGTTCAGGACAGTTTAAGCTTTTGGAATCATGGGCATTTTATTGTTATTTAAAACAAAAATAATAATAATTAGAAAAAAATATTTTTGGTTGAAAATGACCAAACAGCACCAGAGGCTTATTAAGTGACTTAAATTTTTCTTAAGGTCTCGGGAATATCCTATAAAATAATACAATGAACCTTGTGGTCTATAAATAACAATTATAAAACTGTGCAGAATATCTTTTTCTCTCTGAAGGGGTTTTCTGAGGATGGGACGGGGGCCACCAGCGGGTCTTCTTTCGCATGAGATTCACAGTAAGCCATCAGTTCCGCTGCTGCTTTAGACACCTGAGCAAAGACATACACGCCAACATTAAGCTACAGTATGCATCAATGATCCACAAATAATATGATTTCACATTTTTAACTTTACTTTGTGTGTAATGTTGCTGTTTGAGCATAAACAAATGTTTTTAATGTCATTATGATCAGTTATGCATTTTCTTTTACAGAATTACATCAAACAGCTTTTAAGGGCTACAATCAGGTTCTTCTTGGGATTGTGACATTATGAACCTTAAAATGGACATACATTCCAACCTTGGGTTAGTTGGTTACTTTTTTATTTACCTCTGAAATAATTTAAAGTCATTTGTAATGGATTGTAATGGATTAAGGTTAATATTTAATCTAAAGTGAAATTAAAAAGCTTTTGTAATTAATGAATTATTAATTATAAGGAACAAATTGAATATTTAAAAAAAAAAAGCTTTCTTTAACTGTGGAATTTGTTTGTTATTTTTTGTGAGTGAATGAATGAATGAATATGTTTGATTTAATTTGATTTTAAATAGATAAATATATTTTTCTCAGCTTTTTATATGTTATAAAGGGAATGAAAAGAACATATTCTTTGCCATAAAATTAAAATTACTAAACCTACACACCTGCCACACAGCCTGTGGAATAATTCAGACGGCAAAATTAATAAAAATATATAAATTGGCTTGCATATTTTCTTTACCTCTGGAATTCATTCATTCATTCATTTTCTTTTCGGCTTAGTCCCTTTATTAATCTGGGGTCGCCACAGCGGAATGAACCGCCAACTTATCCAGCATATGTATTACGCAGCGGATGCCCTTCCAGCCGCAACCCATCTCTGGGAAACATCCATACACACTCACTCATTCACACACACACTCATACACTACGGACAATTTAGCTTACCCATTTTAGCTTACCCAATTCACCTATACCGCATGTCTTTGGACTTGTGGACATGTCTTTGGACGGTTCAGAGGGGTAAAGTATAAGGAAGAAATATTGATTCATTAATTTTCTTTTCGGCTTAGTCCCTTTATTAATCTGGGGTTGCCAAGGAAGGAATATGATATGATAAAATATAATAAATATGACAAACCTAAAATAAAAAATGAATAAAAAATACTTTTTTTTTAATGTCTCTTACCATCATCCGGTCAATATTAACCTCCAGTTTCAACTGCTCCACCGTTTTTCGTGCATCTGCAATTTTGGCCATGTTATTAGACATCCTGTTCTTTTGTAGACACTAAATTAGCCCTGCAGGAATAATGCAAAACAAAGCCCAGGTGAGTCCAGCTAAACGCACCTGCTTAGATAAGAGCTCAACAATGCATGAGTTCCCTAAGAGGACAAAAGCAGCGACTCCTCAAGGCTATTAAACACATCTCTGTTGCAGAGTCGCAGTAATTGTTTTTGCTGGGTCTCAGCTGGTCGTGTTTTGCATAAGGCTCAGTGGGAGAGGAGTGCAAAAAACCCTCTGGAGAGCACAAATAATCTGCTCACTTATTAATATTAACTCATAGAATCTGCTCCACACTTTAACATAATTCTTCATAAATGTTCTTCTTATAGTTCAACCAGTGTTCCAAACCAGTTTGAGATTATTTTCACAAATGAAGATATTTTGAAATTTCATATAATTTTTTTTCCTATTATGAAGGTCAGTGGCCAACTTGTTTCCAACTTGAAAATAGAAACTCACTCGGGATGCTTTAACCCAACATTGAGTCAAATATGAACATAATTTGAGACAGATATGACCCAACATTGGATTAAAACAATCCAGCATTTCTTAGAGTGGAACCACCTGAGGGTGAGTAAATAAGTAATTCATCATTTTTGGGGTAAACAATTACGTTAAGTTACTTTTAGCCCACAATATACATTTTAGTTTTACATTTTAGTTCCACTAAAGTTTTGAAAGCATTTATATATTTTCTTCTTAGATGTGAGCACCATTTACATAGACTTTCCACTGATATTTTAATGTGGAAATCTAAACAATACCAACATTTGAATCATGCATTGTATATATTAATATAATATAAGTGTTATAAAACCACAATTTTGTTATAACAAATTTGCTAACAATTCTTTAAGCATACTTCACAAATCAACTATATATTATATATTTAATACAGCATCTTCTTATGTCTCTGTAACTCACCAGTGTCTCTGGTTTCACTGTGGTGATGATGATGATGAGGGTAGTGGCTGCTCTTGTCTTGTTATGGCTGGTTGCTTGTTGTCCTCATCACGACCTGCAGGACTGAATGAAGAGATGGTAAGGAGTGCAGGGATGGGAAGGCAGCCTCCGCTCATAATTAGCTTTTATTCCTCCCCCATATTGGGCTGAAGGGGCAAGTCTCGGGAATCATGGGGTGTGACCTTCAGCTCAATGTCTCACTCATGACTGATACCTGCCACCACCAGCAGCACAGCTGAGCCTTATGTGCACATTAAATGTGAATTAAAGTGTCTAAACACACACACACACACACACACACACACACACACACACACACACACACACACACACACACACACACACACACACACACACACATATATATATAATACATAATATACCTGTATATACAGTTGAAATCAGAATTATTAGCCCCCCTTTGAATTTTTGTTGTTTTTAAAATATTTCCCAAATGATGTTTAACAGAGCAAGGAATTTTTCACAGTATGTCTGATAATATTTTTTCTTCTGGAGAAAGTCTTATTTGTTTTATAAAAACATTTTAATGTCAAAATTATTAGCCCCTTTAAGCTATATTTTTTTTCGATAGTCTACCGAACAAATCATCATTATACAATAAGTTGCCTAATTACCTTAACCTGCCTAGTTAACCTAATTAACCTAGTTCAGCCTTTAAATGTCACTTTAAGCTGTATAGAAGTGTCTTGAAAAATATCTAGTAAAATATTATTTACTATCATCATGGCAAAGATAAAATAAATTAGAAATGTGTTATTAAAACTATTATGTTTAGAAATGTGTTGAAAAAAATCTTCCCTCCGTTAAACAGAAATTGGGGAAAAAAATGAACAGGGGGCTAATTATTCAGGGGGACTAATAATTCTTCAACTGTATATCAAAATAAAATAAATATAAAAAATACAGTCAAAATTATTCATCATTATTTAGATATTTAATGTAAAAATATTTATTCAACTACAGAAAATAATAAATTATCAGTTATTAAAAATGTGTAGTGGTCAAATAGCTAAAAGTAGCTTTTAAAAAATAGCAAAGAATAAAGATTTAAAATTACAATGAATTAGTTTTTTGGAGCTTCACTGTGAACAAAAAAATTCTTTTAATATATCATCATATAAATTTTGTCCCAAATACATCTAGTATACAAGCAATTGATGAACTAAATTACATTTTAGTCTTCTGTGAATCATGCTAAAAATGTATGATTTTTAGAAAATCTTTAATTACACAGAATTTCTTTTTATTTATTTATTATGATTTTTAAAATATCATTATTTATGTATTTATTTACTCGTTTAGTTTAGTTTAATTTAGTCCTATTTTAGTTTTTTGCAGAGCAGATCAATATGTCCCACCCTTAGGACAGTGAAACTGAAACTGTGTGGAGTGTGTCTAGTCTCTTCATTAATAACTGGTGAGGGGCTGCTTGTTGAGCTTCACTGCAGGTGTTCAACACTCTTCTCCAGGGCTTTAATGTCAAGCGCCTCATTAGCAGTTGTTTTCACACATCACTTATTGATCCACAACTATAGCACAGATGTGAAAAATGATGCTAAATCCAGCCCTGAGTTATACTGTATTGAAAATTCAGTGAACAATGCGCTTCAGGATTTAAATATTTAATCACAGCACTGGAGGTTCATTCAAAGAGAGAAGTAAAAGGAAACTGCTTATTTCATGTTTGACATCTATTAATATGCAGTAATGTCACACTTCCAGTCTCTAAAAATACATTGTTGTGTACCATTATCGTTTCAGTTTCGGCTAGATTTGTAGATATATATTCGTCAAGATATTTAGATAAGCATCAAATAACTGGTTGTAATAAAATGTTTGAGCACATTTCTAAAATGTATGAATGTCCTTAAAATGTGATTGTTTTTTTTGTTTGTTTTTTTGATAGTAAAAACTGTATTAAAAAAATTATTGTACTTACAATTAACTAATTTTGTGGATAAAAGTGTCAAGTGTCTGAACAATGTTTTGAGCTGTTGAACTGTTGAAATAGTATGAATTGTTTTCTAATAATTCAGTTGCCCATCATCATTTATTTCTTACATATATTTATAATTATTTAATAATAGATTTTTTAAAATACTGTATTTCTTTTTATAGCCCACTGGAAAATCCCTTTTGAATTGCAGAGGTCCTCAATAAATCCATAGAAAAAATAATAATAGAGGATTTACTTTGAAATGCAAATACTTAGATACTACTACTGTGTTTTTACTCTATCAAAATCTTAAAATTGTGATTTGGTTTTATTTATTTATTTGCTTGCACAAAGTGAACAGAAAGCTAGAATATGTTTCTAATTTGCATTTAAAATGATGCCATTTTTGTGTCTTATTTATAGCTTGTATTATACATTTAATCTACATCATTTTTCCATAAGTGCATGTTTGTTTATGTGGAAATTTGTAATTGTCAGGTCAACTAAATGCCACTTTTAGAGCTGGGGATTTTATTTAACACAAAACTTCCTACAGTGTTGTGCATCATGTATTTGTGATATTTACATGTTCTTACTGGAATTAAAAAGATTTTTTGTAGTCACCTTAAAATCTTGACGCACACTTGTGATCCTTTTAAAATAAAATTTATTCAATGCATTTAATGCAGTAAAAAATAATCATGCATCAAGTCTTAAAAAGATTTTGCATCACCTGTGATATTTAATTAATTTGCAGTCATTAAGCAGAATTACATTGAGCTAAATTTAGAATTATATCCGAAAACACAGAGTTACAGCTGATCTCTTGCATCGTTGACATTATACATTAATGTCTTTTGAGCAGGTCTAGCATGTGCAGTAGTATCCAGAGATGGCATCATTCCAGTTTCCGAACAGGCCTCTCTTATACTCCTTCAGGTGATAGGCGGCCCCAACAGAAAACTTCTTCTTGTCTCCCTTCTTCTTGGATTTGGACCACACCGTCAGCGAGCAGCCACGTCCCACCACCAGAGAGGAAATTCGGTTCTCCCAGACCCATGGCATAATGGGGGTGTCTTCATCAGGATACACATACAGAAAACTGCCAGTGCAGCTCTCGTCATAGTAGTAGCTGCTGTGCTCAAACATCTGGGCACAGAGTTTGCTGCCATAGTCGTCTTTTAGCGTAGTATGATCAGGACATGCTGCATTGAGGCCCTTGAGGCACAGAGCCACCAGGAGAAGAGCGATCAGACCCTTCATGTTTTCAGTGTGGTGAGTAAAAAAGACATATTTCAGCCTGACTTATATAGATAGAGCTTCTGCATTCAAATGACGTGTGTGAGAAACGTCAGGTTGTCCAACAGACTCTCTGAAGGTCATTTTTCTGTTAAATAAGTTACTTCACACACACTGTTTTTAAAAAAAAAACATACAATTGTATTTAACAAAGTAAAATGATAATTATCTATTAAATATATAAAAGTAAATGTAATTGTGTGTATGTGTATATACATACACACACAATTACATGAATACATTTACTTTTATATACAACACATGCACTTGGACACATCTAAAAGGGCACTTATTTAACAACTTATGCAAATCAGCCATATGACTTTCTGTCAATAAAAGAATCAAAATTTTGAACAAATATGGAGAAAAGGTGTATGTCTATATATATTTCAAAAAATAACATACCCAGTAACATAAAACATTTATTTAGAGTTTTATTATTCTAATAATATTGAACAATAGTGTTATTTATACATGTTATTTATGAATAATATGCATTTCTAAAATATGTTAAAGTCCTTAAAATGTGATAGATTAAAAAAAAAAAAAAAAAAAAGTGAAGGAAAATGCCTTGAACTGTTATTGTGGTGGAGGGGTTTGAGTGCCAGAAAAATACTAGAAGCTATGTTGTCAGGGCTAAATGCCCCTGGTAGGCTTTCCCAAGGCAAAAAAGGTCCTAGGTGACAGGTCAGACTAAGTATTGAGAACTGTGACGTCATGCAGTTGTCACACCCTCTGCACGTTCCATCAGCCCCAATCACCATTCACACTCTCCATCCACTACACACCGCACTCAGTCACCTGATTACTGATCACAATCACCTGCGCACTAACAACACTCACCTGCTCCAGCCATCACACACACACTATATATACATACCCATCCTGTTCACTCGTCGGCTGGAATCATATTCTCATGGTCGAACTATCCTTGTGCTCATCCTGATCGTCTGCCGAATCTTCTATGAACTTTCCTGTCAACGACGTTAACTCCTGTTACCAGTTTGCTCGCCTGCCAGGGAAGTGACTATTCCTTCGTTTACTGTTTGCATTAAACTGCCTGCTAGCACTACAGTGCGAAGATGTGCTTTGTGTTTGAATAAACACTGTGTAAACTCACCCTTTCGTCTCTGCCTTCTGTGACCGTGACAGCAGTATGGTGTCACCCAGGAACAGCTGGTGGCCCTACAGCCCTGAACTTTTCCTGTGGAGCATGGATGGGTCAATCCTGAAGGAACAACGTGAGAACATTGTTCTGTGGCCAAATAGCAGGCCAGAGCACCCAGCCTTTTTGGAGACCTGTGCTGGATGGTGCTCCAACTGGAAACTTGTTCTGCTGGAGAACTTCAATGCCCACATGAGAAACTACAGTGATGCCTGGAGAGGCATGATGTGGAGGAAAGGTCTCCCTAATCTGAATCTCAGTAATGCTTTGTTGATGGATTTCTGTGCTACACATAATTTGTCTATAACAAAAAGCATATTTGAGCACAAGGTTGTCCATCAGTGTATGTGGCACCAGGACATCCTAGGCAAGTGGACATCAGAAGTAAGGAATGCTGTCAAGATGAAAATGAAGTCCTATTAAGCCTTGTTGGCTTGTTGGTCTTCACTGACACGCCTCTACAACATCACATGGGTGTTGTAGTGGACAGTAATTCTGAAAGGGGCAAGTACTTCTGAAAGGGGCAACGGGGTGGTGGTCCCCATTTTTATGAATGGGAACTGGAGGGTGTGTTACAACTAAAGGAAATCACACTTCTCAGTCTTTGCCAGGGTACTGGAGAGATGAATCTTGAAGATAGTAGAACCTCATAACCAGGAGGAACAATGCAGATTTCATTCAGGCTGTGGAGCAACTCTATACTCTCACTAGAGTGCTCGAGGGTTCATGGGAGTATGCTCATCCAGTCCGCCCACATGTGTTTCATGGTCTTGTAGAAGCATTTGGCCATGTCATTTGTAGCATTCTGTGGGGGTTGCTCTGAGAGTATGTGGTTCTCTGTTAAAGGCTGTCCAGTCTCTGTATGAATTAAGCAAATGTGGTCACACTTTATTTTTATGGTCCATTTGTTGAATTTAAGCTACATTGCATCTACATGCCAATTAATTCTCATTAGATTTTAAGTAGACTGTTAGGTTGGGGTTAGGGTTAGGGTTAGTGTAAGTTGACATGCACTTGCAAAGTTTCTTATAGTCAGTTCAATGTCTGTTAAAGGAGCATATCAACAGATATTAAGCAGACAGTATACTATTACTCAAATGGACCATCAAAATAAAGTGTTACCACAAATGTTTGGTTTTCAGAAAATTACCAGAAATAAGTCAGACTTATTCCCAGTGCATGTTGGATTTTGGCAAAGGCTGCCCCATATCACCGGTTCTGTTCATTATTTTTATGGACAGAATTTCTAGGTGCAGCCTAGAGCTGAAAGTGGTCTGGTTCAGGGACCACAGGATTTCATCTCTGCTATTTGCAAACGATGTTGTCCTGTTGGCTTTATTGGACATGGAGTTTAGCATGCACTGGAATGGTTTGCTGCAGAGTATGATACAACAGAGATGAGAATCCGCACTTCCAAGTCTGGAGCCATGGTGATTGACCAGAAAAAGCTGACTTGCCATCTCCAGGTAGGAGGAAAGTCCTTGCCCCACGTGGAGGCATTCAAGTATTGTGGGGTTTTGTTTATGAGTAAGGGAAGGATGTAACATGAGCCATAGTTCGGTTGATGTACTAGTCCGTTGTGGTAAAGAAGGAGCTGTGCCAAAAGGCAATGCTCACAATTTACTGGTCAACGTTCCAAATCTCGCGTATGGTCATGAGCTTTGGGTCTTGAACGAAAGGACAAGATCTTGGATACAAGTTGCCACAATAAGCTTCCTTCACAGGGTGGCATGGTACACCCTAGAGATAGGGTGAGGAGCTCTGTCACCCTGGAGGAAATCAAAGTAGAGCTGAACGACTCAGGATCCCCCAGAGAAGCTGGAGGAACTGTCTGGGGAGAGGGCAGTCTGGAGTTCCCTGCTGAGACTGCTACCCCCACGACCCAGTCCCAGAAAAGTGAAATGATAATAGAAATTTCATGTGCATTTCACAGATTCTCACTAAATGTATAGAAAGTAATGGTCTAGTATTTACTATGAAACTAGTGAACTTTATGTATACTTACAAAGAAATGGCAAGACACTAAATTTAAATAAGCTGGAGCAAAATTGACTGAAATATTCATTCATTCATTTTCATTTCGGCTTAGTCCCTTTATTAATCTGGGGTCGCCACAGCGGAATGAACCGCCAACCTATCCAGCATATGTTTTACGCAGTGGATGCCCTTCCAGCTGCAACCCATCACTGGGAAACATCCATACACACCCATTCACACTCATACACTACGGACAATTTAGCTTACCTAATTCACCTATACCGCATGTCTTTGGACTTGTGGGGGAAACCGGAGCACCCGGAGGATACCCACGCCAACACAGGGAGAACATGCAAACTCCACACAGAAACGCCAACTGACCCAGCCGAGGCTCGAACCAGCAACCTTCTTGCTGTGAGGCGAACGTGCTATCCACTGCGCCACCGTGAGGCCTCTTGACTGAAATAGTTTTTTGTAAAATGTACTTCAATAGTCTGTTTGGTTTACTTGATATATTGTTTTTACTTGAGAACTGGACAAAAATGTCATTGTTTTATCTTTTTTTTTTTATTATTAATTAATTGATGTATTTATTTATTTGGTGGTAGAAAGTAGCTAGAATATTTTTTCAATTTACTTTTAAAATTATCATATCTTATTTCTTGAAGTACACGCCATTAATTCAGTAGTGTAAAATCAAAGGTTGGCAGGCATGGCGGTAGGGTGTAGAGGCTTTCCTGCACAGTCAGTATGGCGACTGATGTCAGCTTTAGGCATGGAACCGAAGCGCAAGAAACATGCTGCTCGCAGGATGGGAAAAGAAGCAGAACGAGCTACATGCTGCTTATGGAGTTAGAGCGAGGAGGAAAGCTGGAAGCCATGAGCCATGAATTCAATAGCACCATGAGTGTTTTTCAGTACAATATAAACACAAAAATTACATTGTGCTAATTTTTTGATGCAAGTACCTAGTAAGTAAGGCCACTTAATTTAAAATGGGTCAACTGTCGGTTTAATTTTCAGGTCAGCTAAATTACACTTTTAGAACTAGAGATTTTGTCTAACACTTACAGTTCCCTACCATGTTCATTCATTCATTTTCATTTCAGCTTAGTCCCTTTATTAATCTGGGGTTGCCACAGCGGAATGAACCGCCAACTTATCCAGCACATGTTTTACGCAGCGGATGCCCTTCCAGCTGCAACCCATCTCTGGGAAACATCCACACACACCCATTCACACTCATACACTTCGGACAATTTAGTCTACCCAATTCACCTGTACCGCATGTCTTTGGACTTGTGGGGGAAACCGGAGCACCCGGAGGAAACACACGCCAACACAGGGAGAACATGCAAACGCCAACTGACCCAGCCGAGGCTCGAACCAGCGACCTTCTTGCTGTGAGGCGAACGTGCTATTCACTGCGCCACTGTGAGGCCCTCCCTACCATGTTGTGCAGTATATTTGTTTTGATATTTACATGTTCAAATAAGGTTTCCTTACATTAAAGCAGCAATTACAATGAACCAAATTGAAATTAGGGATCACGTTAATATTGCACTGATGTTTTTTTTTTTTTTATTGATTCAACTTTATAGGTTTACTTTTTAATCTTCAGTCACTTGTTTTGCTTAAATAATACGATTTATTCAATGCATTTAATGCATTAAAAAGGAATCATGCACCAGGTCTTAAATATTTCTGCATCATGTTCTTGCAAACATGTGATGTTTAATTCATTTGCAGTCATTAAACAGAAATACAGTGAGCTGAATTTATAATTGTATCTGACAACACAGAGTTAAAGCTGTTCTCTTGTATCACTGATGTTATACATTAATGTCTTTTGAGCCTCTGTCTTCAGGTCTAGCATGTGCAGTAGTATCCAGAGATGGCATCATTCCAGTTTCCGAACAGGCCTCTCTTATACTCCTTCAGGTGATAGGCGGCCCCAGCAGAAAACTTCTTCTTGTCGCCCTCCTTCTTGGATTTGGACCACACCGTCAGCGAGCAGCCACGTCCCACCACCAGAGAGGAAATACGGTCATCCCAGACCTTTGGCATGATGGGGGTGTCTTCATCAGGATACACGTTCAGAAAACTGCCAGTGCAGCTCTCGTCATAGTAGTAGCTGCTGTGCTCAAACATCTGGCCGCAGAGTTTGCTGCCATAGTCGTCTTTTAGCGCGACATGATCAGGACATTCTGCATTGAGGCCCTCGAGGCACAGAGCCACCAGGAGAAGAGCAATCAGACCCTTCATGTTTTCAGTGTGGTGAGTAAAAAGACATCTTTCAGCCTGACTTATATAGATAGAGCTTCTGCATTCAAATGACGTGTGTGAGAAACGTCAGGTTGTCCAACAGGCTTTCTGAAGGTCATTTTTCTGTTAAATGAGATATTTTGTAATTTCAAAAAATTTAGATCTGAGCAAAAATATGGATTTTACAGTACCTTCTAATTAAATTGGTCATAACTTGCATGTACATAACATTCAAATGACTATATGCTCTGTTTATAATTGGAAATGCAGGTAATTTTAACTAATACGGGCACATAGCCACATGTCTAAAAGTGCAAACAATTATGTAACAACTTGTGGAAATCAAACATATGCGGTAACTTTCAGTCAATAAAATAATCAACATTTAGAACATACGTGGAAAAAATGTGCATGTCTTAGATTTTTTGGATTTATTTATTTGTTTAATTTTTTTGTAGTTAAAAAAAAAAAACAGGCACATCAGACACAGGGGCAGTTGTGGCCTAATGGTTAGGAGGAGAAGAGCAATCAGACCGTTCATGTTTTCAGTGTGCTGTGTAAAACGACATTTTTTAGCCTGACTTATAGAACTTAGTACCACTTAGTAAATGTTCTGCATAGATACAAAGAAATGCCAAGACAATGAATTTAAATAAACCTGACATTCTGAAGCCGAAAGACTGAAATTGTATTTTGTAAAAAGTATTTACTCAAAAAACAGGACAAAAAAGTTTTTTTTAATTTGGTGGCACAAAGTGCACAAAGTATGTTGAATATATTTCAACATATTATGACATGTATGTGTGTTATTCCTTGTTTATAGTATAAATAATATAGTAAACAGTGGAAATTCAAGGTTTTGTATGTATTTTTCAGTTTAATTGTGAAGTCAATTAATGAGACTCTTAGATGTGGAGATTTTACTTAATGTTGGAGTATATTTGTTTTGATATTTACATTTTTCACATAAGCTTTATTGAAATGAAAGCAGGAATTACATTACTATGAATGAAACTGAAGACACCACAAAACATATTTCCTTTTTAAAGTCAGTGTATTGTTGTGTAATGTGCATTTCCCTGTCAAATAAATCAATTCAAATTCAAATATTTCCCTGCAATGATGTTTTTTATCTGTCTTAAAAGGTTTCCTTTTAAAACGTATTGGTCATGTGTGACCATCTTGCTTCAGTGAATTTAATGCAATAAAAAGGAATCAATGCACCAGGTCTTGAGTATTTCTTCGTGCAATATGTGATGTTTAATTCACTTGCAGTCATTAAACAGAAATACAGTTAGCTGAATGTCTCTGAAAACACAGGGTTAAAGCTGATTTCTTGTTTCACTGACATTATTTATTAATGTCTTTTGAGTCTCTTGTCTTCAGGTCTAGCATGTGCAGTAGTATCCAGAGATGGCGTCATTCCAGTTTCCGAACAGGCCTCTCTTCACTTCTTTCATGTGGTAGACAATGCCTGCAGGAAACTTCCTTTTGTCTCCCTTCTTCTTGGATTTGGACCACACCGTCAGCGAGCAGCCGCGTCTCACCACCAGAGAGGAAATACGGTTCTCCCAGACCTTTGGTATGATGGGGGTGTCTTCATCAGGATACACGTTCAGAAAACTGCCAGTGCAGCTCTCGTCATAGTAGTAGCTGCTGTGCTCAAACATCTGGGCGCAGAGTTTGCTGCCATAGTCGTCTTTCAGTGTGGCTTGATCGGGACATTCTGCATTGAGGCCCTCGAGGCACAGAGCCACCAGGAGAACAGCAATCAGACCCTTCATGTTTTCAGTGTGGTGAGTAAAAAGACATCTTTCAGCCTGACTTATATAGATAGACCTACTTCTACATATAGATGACGTATGTGAGAAACGTCAGGTTGTCCAACAGACTCTCTGAAGGTCGTTTTTCTGTTAAATAGGCTACTTCACACACAGTTAAAAACTGCAAATTATGTATTTAATATATTTAAATGTTGATTGTGTATTAAATATGTACAAATGAATATATTCATGTAATATGCCTATCTCTCCATCTATCTATACTAAATATTTGTAGCAATTTCTTACAAATATATCTGATCAAAATGTTTTTTTCCAGTACCTTCTAATTAAATTGTACACAACATTCAAATGACTGCATCTTTTTGTATGATCTGTTTATAATTGAAAATGCAGGTAATTTAAAGTAACACACGAGCACATGGCCACATGTCTTAAGAGGTAGACTCTTATGTAACAACTTGTGGAAATCAGCCATATGACTGACTTTCGTTCAAAAAATAGAAAAGAAGTGGGAAAAAGTGCATGTCTTAGAACTTTTGGAATTTTATTATTCATTCATTCATTTTCTTTCTTATCCAGCATATGTTTTACGCAGCGGATGCCCTTCTAGCTGCAACCCATCACTGGGAAACATCCATACACACTCATTCACACACATACACTACGGACAATTTAGCTTACCCAATTCACCTATATCGCATGTCTTTGGATTGTGAGGGAAACTGGAGCACCCGGAGGAAAACCACGCAAACACGGGGAGAACATGCAAACTCCACACAGAAAAGCCAACTGACCCAGCCGAGGATCAAACCAGTGACCTTCTTGCTGAGAGGCGATCGTGCTACCCACTGCGCCACCGTGATGCCCTTAGAGAAAAATTTATATGCATAATTCTGGAAGTGAACTAATCCAATCAAGACAACAGCAATGTGTAAATACTTAAGAAGTATTTTACTGAAAATCTGGGTAATATTTACTATAAGGTCCAATTAGTTACTGCACTGTGATCTAACAAGGAATAACAATGAAGGACTGTTTACTAACATTAACAAACACTGAACAATTCGTTCATTGTTATTCCTTGTTAACACAGTGCATTAGCTAATGTTAACAAGCACAACTGTGGATTTTAGTAATGCATTAGTAAATGTTGATAATTAAATGTACAAGTATTGTTCATCCTTAGATCATGTTTGTAAATATATTAACTAACATGAACTAATTGAACCGTGTTGTAAAGTGTGACCAGAATCTAAAAACTGTTCTTGTCTCATTAATGTCATGATATTATTGGCTTATGAATTTTTCCAGTCTGCAGATCTCCAGGCTTTTTGGTACACAGTGGCAGAGGAAAACTCAGATAAGGGATGGCCACATGTTTAATAAACCAGCAGGGTCATGTCAGTCTGACTCAGACCTAAAGCAAACCGACATGGGAAACCTCTGATCTACTAACAGATGCTCTGAAGGCTGGGAATTCAAACAGCTTTGACCATCAGATGGGTCGCCTATCTTATATAACTTTGATAAAAGGGTTTATTCTGTCAAACAGGCTCTAGTCTGAGTTTGCTGTTTTTTTCTGTCCGTTGCTGAGTTTGCACTGTTATACTGCTTACAGGGTAATCTAGACATCGAAAAAATAATAATAAATAACTTGCAGTTACATTTACATGTTTTTTGTGTGTTTGTATGACACAAACATCTGATATCATGATTTACACAATTTTATATTGAGTGTTGCATATCTATATATATATCTATCTATATATATATATATATATATATATAATTTTCTATCTTGGATTATCAATTTATCAATCTGGGTCAGATGCAAAGTCATTAGACAAGTTGTTTTTCACATTGTTCTGTCTGTGTATGTGTTGAAAAAAGAAATAATAAATAATTAAAGAAAAAAGTAAATAAAATGGTTTAAAAGGAAACCAGTTAAAATTCTAGAATGTGTGTGTGTGTGTGTGTGTGTGTGTGTGTGTGTGTGTGTGTGTGTGTGTGTGTGTGTGTGTGTGTGTGTGTGTGTGTGTGTGCGCGCGCGCGTTTGTGTACATTTACAATACTTAATATATAATTTTGCCATAACATATCTCAAAAACGCTCAAAAATGCAGATACAATGCCAAATTGGCGATTTATAGATTTAAAAAAAACTGCTATTTGTGTAAAATACCTTTAATAAACTTATGTGAAACATTTGTATGTATTTGTGTAACATTTCATTGTATAAAAATAGGAAAAATATTTATAAATCATTATATTTAAGTAAATGCTAAGTTTGTAATTGTTTTACAAATGAAAACATCCTTTGCACAAAACAGAAAACATCAGTCATGCAGGTAGTGTGATTTCTGGATGTACTGAACTCATGACTAAACTCCATATCTCTGCAGGTTTTATTTATGCAGACACCGATCTTGTTGCGCTTGGTATCTTTAGCACTTGTTTTTGGGTCGGACATTGTGTATTCAGAGCTGCAAGTATCTAAGCCATTATTATCTTCATGGTTTCAGTCTCTTTAGGGATCATTGTCCTAGATTTGAATGCTAAAAGATAATATGATCCATTATGAATCTTTATGTTGGCCAACATAGTGTTCAACAAAGTGTTGAAATCATTATACCATTTGTTCGTACTTTTTACTATTTTTACATTTTATTTTTCATTATAGTTTACAGTAAATACATTTGTGATGAAAAAGTCGCGCGCCCGTTACCGGAAGTGGCGTCATTTCTGTTCTGTTTTGTTCCTGTCGTGGCGGGAATACGCGCTGCTGACGGCCAACATGGATGTTGAAATGAAAGAGTCAGACAGTGAACAAACTCAAGCCCACGGACCGCCTAAAAAGGATGAAACTGCACCAAAACCACTAACGACTGTTTATGAACTACCATGGTACGCTTTGTGTCAGTTTTGTAGTATTTGAACGTGCTGAAGCTAGCAAGTCTGCAGCATATGTGTACAGCAGCTGAATTGCTAACCTCATGTCGCACATTAAGTATGGTATAAATGTCTTATTACTTACAGGGTTGAAAAGTACAGACCTCTGAAGTTGAATGAAATAGTTGGGAATGAGGAAACTGTCAGCAGGCTGGAGGTCAGTGCTGTAACTTACTGTCATGTTTTTCTTGAAGTGGTGAAAGAGTTTTCAGGAAGTGCTGACATGTTTCTTCGTTTGCATCGTTTTTGTCACAGGTGTTTGCAAGAGAAGGAAATGTGCCCAACATCATCATTGCTGTAAGTAAACAAAATGCTTTCCAGGTGCCGTCTGAATGCACATTTGATATGTATAAAAATAACAGTCGCATTTGTTTTCAGGGTCCGCCTGGAACTGGGAAAACTACCAGCATTTTGTGTTTGGCTAGAGCTCTGCTTGGCCCAGCCATGAAAGATGCTGTACTTGAGCTGAATGCCTCGAATGACCGGTAAGAAACACACACTAAAGGTAAAGAGATTGCACAAGTAATAGAACATTGCAATTTTAGCCCTGTTTCAACCTAGTATTAAAGGTTTAGTTTGCTTAAAAATTAAAACTCATTAATTACTCACCCTCATATTGTTACAATCCCCTAAATCTTCATTCATTTTTGGAAAACAAATGAAGATATTTTAGATGAAGTGTAAGATCTCTCTCATCCTTCATAGAGCATAACGATCCTGAGATGTTCAAAGTCCAGAAAAGGAACTAAAAACTTTGTCGAAACATTTCATGTTACTTCAGTAGTTCTACTGTAATCATACAAAGCTCAAGCACTTTTGTGCACCAAAAAACAAAACTGTATTTCTTCTGCATCAAGTTATGCTGTTTACTGCAGGCAATACAAATTATACATATCCGCTGCTGATTCTAATTGTAATGCAGAAAAGTTCATTATTGGATTTCATCTAAAATATCTTAATTTTGTGTTTCAAAGACGAACAAAGGTCTTGTAAAATTAACACAATTTTCAGTTTTGGCTGCAATTACCATCTAACATGTTTTCAGTGGTCAGCACATGATGTTTTACCGTGTTCTTATGCATTCAAATGCATCTATTCTGAACACTTGTGTTGATTTCTGCTTGAAGAGAGCAAGCCACTCTTCTGACTTTGCCATACTCTACTTGACTTTCACTTGAGCGATCACTCTGATGCACAGCTTGCATGTTTTGCAAGTAAATGAAAAGTGAATTTTAGGTTTTTTTTGGTACAAAACAGTGAAGTATGAATACCCTATTCTACTCCACTTTCTCACAACATGTCCTATAATGCATTTGTTAAGTAGGTGGTCTTTTGTGGCTGTTTCCACTTTGAAAGCAATCTGATCTAATGAATTTTCGACTACCACAGGAAATAGTCAAAAATGTATTTGGTATTGACCACAAGTTGACAAAACCCGATGTATACAGTGCCAAAATGTGAATAGATTTTAATGTTAATACTTTTTATTTTGTTATTAATTTCAGTGGAATTGATGTTGTAAGAAACAAAATCAAGATGTTTGCCCAGCAAAAGGTCACACTCCCTAAAGGCCGCCACAAGATTATCATCTTGGATGAGGCTGACAGGTTAGAGATTTCTTCCTAAAAAATATTTAATTATTTTGATTAACTATTTATCTCAGTAGTGCATGTATTAAAAGTTGCTTAATGCAAGTATGCATTTATGTTTCTAACAGCATGACAGATGGAGCTCAGCAAGCTCTCAGAAGAACCATGGAGATCTACTCCAAAACCACACGCTTTGCCCTGGCATGTAATGCATCAGATAAGATCATAGGTGAGTGACGGGCGCGTTAAAACAAAATTAGATGTGTGAATGAGCTATGATCATGAACTATGAGGTCATTTGAATGGATAACTGGACTAACTAGTTGACCAATCCCAATGCACTCCATCTCAAATGTCATTATAAAATTTTTGAAATGCTTGAAACAATGTCTCTTCAAAATGAGTTGTTTAAAATACCTCTCAAACTAACACATAAACATGATTGTGTTCTGCTTTTGAAAGCAAGATAACATAAATGACAGCATTTGTTTATTGCATTTGTTGTCTGGGCACTGAGGCCTTTATTGTAAGGTGGAAAGAGACATAGGGGTTTCCCCAGTTGCAAAAACTTTGCACAATTTTTACCAGCTTCCCATGTGTTTAATACAACAAAATCACATATTGGGATGAAAATTATTGATTTTCATACTATTAATTTTTATTTTTTCCTTGCAAATTATGTAAAGGATTTGTGGAAGGAACAAAAGTCTTTGATGACATTCTCCAGATAAACCGTAAAGTACATCCCAGTGCACGCACAATACTTTAAAAAGAAGTTCTTTATTTGCCCTTCCACAATCTTTAGGCCTTTAAAATGTCTAAAATTCATGAGATCATGAGATTAAATGCTGCATGTCCAGCAAAACTGATTACTGAATGTTTTTATTTTCCAAAATCGAAACATCTTTAAATTATAGTACATTCATTTAAGATGGAAAATTAAGAAATTACCTGATGTTTTCTACTAAACAAAATAAGTAAAAAAAAAAAAATTCTATGGGATGTGAAAATGTGTTTTTTCCAGGAATTAGTTTTAATCAGATTATTTTGATGTTTCAAAAAATAAACAATGACATCAAAAAAACATCCATATTTTTATGGTGTGAACAGGAGGTACAGTTTTTTTTCCATATTTTAATGTTTTGGAGCCAATTTATTCATATTTGTTTCTTGAAAAGAACTGACTGTAATGAGAATGAGTGCAATGTTTTATTAAATCTTTTTGTAAAGTGTGTCTATTACAGTTTGAGATGTCATTATAAATCCCTATAAACTTTACAGTTTTATTTTTTTTCCCCACTTGGTGTCTAAATTTTTTCCTCATAAAACCTGCAGAAACCCTGAATAGACTACAGATTTTTATTTTCATTTTGTCCTGTTATTCTGTTACAGAACCCATCCAGTCACGCTGTGCAGTGCTGCGTTACAGCAAACTGCGAGATGAGCAGATCATGATGCGTCTGACGGAGGTGGTGGAGAAGGAGAATCTGCACGTCACCAATGACGGCCTGGAGGCCATCATCTTCACCGCTCAAGGAGACATGAGACAGGTCAGTCCAGTCCACTGAAAACACTCATTTAGTCATCACAACATTTGGGTCAAATAAGCACTCATGCTTCTGTTGTTGTTAATAAAAAGAAAATTCATATTTAACTACAAAGTTTATACTCAGAATTATATACACAAATGTTTTTTTTCTCCCCTAGGCTCTGAACAACTTGCAGTCGACTAATTCTGGATTTGGTTACATCAACAGTGAAAATGTGTTCAAGGTATTTCTGTTTGTTGGAAAAAAACTTTTTTTCTAAAATTCTCTACTCTCATTGTGGGGTTTGGTCAGCCATGATTTGGTCATCTGAAACATATTTGGGAAATCCTAAGGGATTCCTGTAATTCTAGGCTGAAATCTGTGGTAGGACTGCACAATATACTGTTTCAGCATTGATATCACAATGTGCACATCTGCAATAGTCACATCTCAATATATGCAATGCTGAGTTGGAATCATAGTTGACCAGGGGCTGCAGAACACATCTGACTTGTAGAGTCATTGGTAAGTTTAACTATGATAGAGTGAAAGTTTATCATTTGTATGTGCTTTTAAGGCCTGTGACTGTGAAAATTCCAAGAGAGTTTAAAACATTTGGTCACAAGAAATGATGATGTTTGGAGGTGTTACAAAGATGAATTGTATTTAATTATTTATAAGATTTATGCAAAAAAATGCCTTGTTTCTAGTCCAAATATCTACATTTCAAAGCAAAAACACGTTTTTTACTTACCCCATTGGCAGATAATTTAGCTTGTTTTAAGGAAAAACTCTTAATTTTGACTTATTTCTTCTGAAGTTGAAACAAATCAATATTTTTTGATTTGAATAAGTTTTTGATATTTGGACTAGAAACTAGACTAAGCAAAGTAAGAAAAGCATTTTTTTTTGCATTGTGATATTCAATTTCTGTACCTGAATACTGGTTAGACTTCTCAGAAAACTGTCACATAGAGCTATTCAACCCGTCTTGTGAAACTGTACTCGTATCGTAAAAATATTGCAATATATAATTTTTCCGATATCGTGCAGCCCTAATCTGTGGTCTTTGATCATTGCTTTGACATGTTCACTATCAGCCACATAATGACCATTATGATCAGAATTTTCCTCTGATGAAGTTCTGGCAGTGTTCGAAGATTTCAGACACTTTCCTGCAGTGTGCCTTCAGCTACGATGAGCATTAAACTAAGTATCAATATGAGCGACGAATCTAATTACACAATCAGCGCGACAACTTCAAACCACCACAGGGAAATGTCCAAACAGATTTTTTTTCTGGTTTTATTAATAAGCAATGATGTGAGCAAAATGACCACAACAGATTGTTTATGTTTGCTGGGCTAGTGAATGTGTCACGGATTGATGACTTCAATCTCTGATGAGTTTTCATGCATGTGCATTTGGCGTTTTCTGCTTGTCATTCAGTCTGACATTGGAATCATGTTTGTATAACTTTTTCTTAATACACACAAACATGTATCAGTGAGGTGCAAATGGTGTTGTGTGTGCAGGTTTGTGACGAGCCTCATCCTCTGTTGGTTAAAAGCATGCTGGAACACTGTGTCAATGCCAACATTGATGAAGCCTACAAGGTACCACTAAACGTTCACTCTTGGGAAAAAAACATACAATTACAAAATAAAAAAAATAATAAAAGCAAAACAATGTGCGTTTCTGCAGATTATCGAGCAGCTTTGGTCTCTGGGATATTCACCAGAGGACATCATCGGAAACATCTTCAGAGTCTGTAAGACCTTTCAGATGGCAGAATATCTGAAGCTGGAATATATTAAGGTACCTTTCATCTATGGAGAACTTTCATTTGCTTTAACCTTTGTGTCAATTTTAAAACGTTGCACAGAGTAGCAAGTCAAAAAACTGTTATAAATGTATTATATATTTGTATTCATTTTGTGCAGTGTCAGATAAAAAACAACAACACTCATTAACCCCTGGACTGTTAGTGCCCCAGGGGTGGAACTTTTATAATCAAGATTTTATTTTTATTTCTTTTAAACCTGAATTATATTGACACTATATATCATAGGCTTATATAATTTTCAAGCATGAAAAAAAAATGTGTAGTGAGCAGGACCGTTCACCCAAAAATGAAAATGTTGTTAATTACTCATCCTCCGCCTGTTCTAAACCTGTTTGAGTTTCTTCTGTTTAACACCAAATAAGATTTTCTGAAGTATGTTGGAAACCTGTAACCATTGACTTATGTATTAGTATTTTTTTGTTCCTATTATGGATGTCAAGTGCTGCTGGTTTCTAAAATGGGTCAGATCATCTTCATTAGTGTTCAACAGAAAAACAAAACTCAAAAGTTTAGAACCATTAGAGTTATTTAGGGGTATTATGGGTAATATGATATTAGTGTTTGATGAAGGAAATGAAAGCAGCTTGTTTATTTTCATCATGCTGTAATGGTTATTTGGCTTGTCCAGGAAATCGGCTACACACATATGAAAGTGGCAGAAGGAGTAAACTCTCTGCTGCAGATGGCTGGTCTGTTGGGGAGACTCTGCAGAAAGACGGCCACACCTGATGCAAGCTAAAATAATACTCATCACTAACCATCACTAACCACAAGACTTCGCTAAAACACAAGACTTTT
>CAIGQW010000287.1:1892573-1923333 GCA_903798125.1 Danio choprae | reverse complement strand
ACACACACACACACACACACACACACACACACACACACACACACACACACAGTTGAATTATTAAACCCCCTGAATTATTAGCCCCCTGTTTTTTCCCCCCAATTTCTGTTTAACGGAGAGAAGATTTTTTTCAACACATTCCTAAACATAATAGTTTTAATAACTCATCTCTAATTTCTTTTATCTTTGCCATGATGACAGTAAATAATATTTTTCAAGACACTTCTATACAGCTTAAAGTGACATTTAAAGGCTTAATTAGGCAACTTATTGTATAAGGATGGTTTGTTCTGTAGACTATCAAAAAAATATTTAGCTTATATGGGCTAATAATTTTGACCTTAAAATGGTTTAAATAATAAAAAAATTTTTAATTAATTAATTAATTTATTTATTTATTCTAGCTGAAATAAAACAAATAAGACTTTCTCCAGAAGAAAAAACAGACATACTGTGAACATTTCCTTGCTCTGTTAAACATCAATTGGGAAATATTTTAAAAAGAAAGAAAATCTCAAAAGGGGTTTAATATATATATATATATATATATATATATATATATTATAATACATAAAATTTTGGGGGGGTTTTTTGCACACAGGAAATTCTATAATAAATCAGGCTATTCTGTGTTACTTTTCCAGATAACTAATTTTAGAACACTGATGTTATTTGGGGTAAAAGTATTTTATTAATAGAAGAGAACTTGTCAGTCATATTAAAGGGAACCATTATGCGTTTCTTTTTTCTGTTGAACACAAAAGAAGAATGATGAAATCTGATAACCTTTGACAATGGTTACCGATTTTCAGCATTCTTTAAAATATCCTCTTTTGTGTTCAATAGAAGAAAGAAACTCAAACAGATTTGTGAGAAGTGAAGGGTGAGTAAATGATGACAGTGTTGTAATTTTGTAATTAGATTTTTTATTTGATCACTTTATGACATATTCCAAACTTTATTAAACCGAAACGTTTTTTACTTTATTGAAGAAAGAAAATCTCTATTAAAATGTCACTTTTTGCATATTGTTTCAAATTTACATAATGTTACGCCAAATGATGACGGAACATTATTCGTCATTTTAGTTTCATTCAAACGTTAAATGAAACAATACAGTACACTGAAAAAAATGGTTCATTGCAAATTTAAACAAACAAATTAGGTTGAACATTACAACAGTATTTAATTTGTTATATGAATATAAATAGTTTACCACTTACCTTAAAAAATGTAGTCAATCCAATGAATACATTTTTTCAGTGTAGATGCTTATTTTGAATATGATGCTTATTGTGAATTTGATGCAAATAGTAAAATGTGATGCCTTTGATCCGTCACGTACATTAATAATCATTTTGGATTAAAATTTCTAAATAGATTTTTTAAAAATTACTTACAACCCATCTTGGTCATAGAGGTCATTATCTGCTTGTTGTATATCTAGAAAAAAGAAAAGAAAACACAGCTACATTAGATATTAAAAGCAAATATATATAAAAAATTAAATGAACAGGCAAGAAACAATTATAGCAGAGGAAAAACTAAGAGTATTTTTACCAAAGTCAAAACATAGTAAATGTCAAAACACTTACTAGACCTCTTTCTGCAGCACAGACAGACGACAACAGCACAAGCCAGACAGGCCACAGAAATGATGGCGAGCAGAACTCCTGTCTGATTCTGGATCCCACTCATGCCTTCAACAACAACAACAAGTCAAAATGATGCCGTCTCCAAATAACAGACACTTTTCACATGCATACAATGAGAAGAAAATAGCAACGTCTTATCTAATAATGACCACACATATACCGTTCCCACAGCTCTTACACAAGGGTACAAAATAATGACAGATAAAGAGATAACATTACTAGATCATTTTTAATAAGTGTAATGATTGATGTGTCTGATGACGTGAGCTTGTTAGTTACTGAACCACAGGATGCTTGTTATCTAACCATTGTTTTTTTTGGTTTGTTTGTTTGGCTTTTCATAGTGTTTGTTCAGTCTGATAAAAAGAAAACATCCCAAATACACTTTTAAGTGTTTCATTTACTGTCATTTATCAATTTGAGTCTGTAGACTTTATAATTCATATTTTTCTCAAAAGAGTTATTTTGGGTCACACTTTACAATAAGGGTTCATTAGGTAATATAGTTACTAACATGAACTAATAATGAACAATACTTGTAGAGCATCTATTAATCATAGTTCAACATTTACTAATGCCTTATTAAACTCCAAATGCATGCTTGTTAACATTAGTTAATGCACCATGAGTTGACATCAGTGTCAAAACAGTTTGAGTTGAACTAACATTGAATGACTTTATTTTCATGAACTAACATAAACCAACATGAACAAATACTGTAATAAATGTATTATTCATTGTTTATTCATGTTAGTAAATGCATTAACTAATACAACCTTTTTTTCTCCTGCATTAAGCCATAAATCTCACATTTAGCAGCACTTACTTGACCAAACTTGACATTTGTCATATCCATATTCTGGAAGTTTTTGCAGAGGGAAATGTTCATTCATGTTTAATTTGCATAATTTAATTATAACATTTTATTCTACAAACAAGTGTAGTTTTTTTCTGGCTGTTCGCAGTATTAAAAAAAGAAGAAAAAGGATAACGCACGCCTCTGTAAAAAAACAAAACTTTGACTTTAATTTATGTCCAAAAGAAAAGAAAAACAAGAATGTTGAACCTGATTGACTTCGTGTTCATGTTTTTGTGCTAAAAATGTGAGCAAATTTGTGCATATCTGTGACACTGGACACGTCAATATTCACGGCAAGGTATATTTTGGCAATAACTACAATTATATTGTATGTCAAAATGAATATTTTTCTTTTAAGACAAAAATCATCATATTTCGATTAAGATCATTTGTAAATTTCCTTCCATAAATATCTCAAAAGCGCATTTTTGATTGGTAATATATTGCTAAGTAAGTGCTACTTAATTTGTAAAAAACAATTCTCAATATAAACTCAGATTATGTATGAATCAAAATTTCTGAAAATTGACCCTTATGACTGGTTTTATGTTCCAGGGTCACATTAATGTTGCCATTAATGTTGCCTCACTTACATATTTAAACGTAACACACTTTAGAAAACTAATTAATACTGATTTTTTCCCCTTATTTTTTCTTCTTCCAATTCATAATAAATCAGTTGGGGAAGTATAGTGGTAACTATTCGGTCTTGTTTTGTTTTGTTTTGTTTTTTTTTGTTTTTTACCTTATACACCTCCAGTGATAGGCTAAAATGTTTAATCTTACGATTTAAAACAATCTTGTATTTTTTTCTTTATTACAATGACAACCAAAGAGTAGTTTTCTCCTTCTAAGCGAATAATACTAGGTTCAGAATCATGTATTAAATTAGTCTGGTTTGTTACCTTCATCGATCATGGCAGTCCATCTTCCTCAATCTAATGAATTTAAAGCTCATACTCGAGGGAAGAACTAATGATGAGCGCGCAAAACGAGAGCGCGCTCGCGCGTTTCCTGTTTCAAACTGAATCAAACCACATCCGCGCAGCATCAAGCCGGACACCGGTGAAAAGAAGAGACCACCGAGAAAACCACAGATACACACCAGAAAAGGAGCTCAAACTCCTGCTTCAAAGTCCAAATGTCAAAGCTTTCAAGTGGGGTTCGTTCATTAGCATTCGGTGAGAAACCGTTGAAATGCAGACGGGTTGACAATGAACTCAATGGTGACTTTTTTGTTGCTATAGATACTGGTTCATTTTTTAGGGGTTTTAACATTTGACATGTAGGTCTGTAGGTGGTGTGGGGGTATGTTTGTTCCACTTTTCAACGTCAACTTTTCAGCTTTTTCTTAAAACTACATTAAAGATGTAATTCTTCATTATGAAATGTATTTAAACTTAGTGTTAGGGGAGACGAAAGTAACATTGTTCATAAAAACCTAATTTTAAAAGATAATGTTTTAGCAGAAATATATTTTTGCTGTGGATGCTAGCTCATAAGAGTGGTCTGTCAAAAGCAGGTGTTATTTTGTATCAACGCAGAACAACTCCAACATTAAACAAAAGTTGGACATAGGCAGTGTCAAAAGTAACAACAATATTTGCTAGATTTACTGGCTTAATCTTGTTTATTTTAAATATCTGACTATGACCTTGTTGACGTTAACTGCAAACATATTTTGTCCTTTAAACTGCATTTTCAGTTCCATCAAATGTTTCAAAAGCAATCCAACAATGCAAAATGTTACAATTTTCTATAATTTTTGAATCTTATTTTTATTATTACTTGCAATATGCATTAATCTTATAAAATGTAGGAGTCAAAACACTGAAAACTAATGTGGAAGTAAAAAATAAGGCATGGCTATTAGCAGCGGACATAACATTGTTACTATTGTCCCCACAGGAACTCTGTACAGTTAAACCTGATTTACTTTTAAACTGAAAAACTCAGACATTTCAAACACAAGGATGTGTTATTGCACTAAATAACCTGTAGATTGATCATTAGTGTGACACGAAAAGAGAAACACAAGTTGTAATAAGGAAAAAATAACCACTACGATAATTTGCTTTTTGCACTTAAAAACAGATATTTGGAGCTAGCTGCAGGACACCGTCTTGAAATCAGCTGATATTTGGCAGCTCCATCAAGGGTTGCATGCTGAATGTGCTGTTATAGCCTGGAAATCAAATGTTTTCAGGGCTTTGAGAAAATTGCTTTGTACTTTATATATATTATATATATTAAAAGTTTTTTTTTTGACAAACCAATTATACATTTTATATTTATACAGTATATCATTTTAAAAATGTATTTGAAGTATTTTTTATGCTTTTGACTCACAAAGTACATATTGGTGTAATTCTGAAAAGTTTTTTATATTTTTAAACTTTGCATATATATTTAACATTTTTCATACATTCAAACCAATCTATGTTTATCAGACTCATAAACCTGGTATAAATTCATTCATTCATTCATTTTCATTTCGGCTTAGTCCCTTTATTAATCTGGGGTCGCCACAGCGGAATGAACCGCCAAATTATCCAGCATATGTTTTACGCAGTGGATGCCCTTCCAGCTGCAACCAATCACTGGGAAACATCCATACACACTCATTCACACTCATACACTACGGACAATTTAGCTTACCCAATTCACCTATAGCGCATGTTTTTGGACTTGTGGGGGAAACCGGAGCACCCGGAGGAAACCCACGCCAACACGGGGAGAACATGCAAACTACACACAGAAATGCCAACTGACCCAGCCGAGGCTCAAATCAGCGACCTTCTTGCTGTGAGGCGAACGTGCTACCCACTGCGCCACTGTGAGGCCCACCTGGTATAAAGTATATTTATATTTTGCAATATGTAGACATTTTCTATTTATTGATTGATTTATATACATTTGTTTTTGCAATAAAGTAAATTTGTAAAAAGTACTTAAAAAACATTTTAATATTTGTATTCTTTTTTAGTTTTTAAAGTTTTTTACACATTTAATATGTACATTTAATTTACTTTGACATATTTATTTCAAAAATAAGCATTATATATATATATATATAAATATATATATATATATATATATATATATATATATATATATATATATATAATTACATTATTCATTATTCAAATTGATATTTGATTGAATACATAAAAAGATTCAAGACCACTGTGTTTATAATAACCAGGATGAATTTATTTTATTTTATTTTTTTATTGTTGCAGGATGTGATGCAAGGAAACACAATTTTGCAAAAACAGAATTTTGAGCCTCAGTGGAAATGATCATAACACAATGAATGTTTGTTGTCATTGTTGTAGAGGTTTGTGGCGTCGCGTTGGACGGGTGTGAACTGATGGAGGTGTTGCTGATGATTAAACAACCTCACGTGTGGAGGCTGAGAGTCTTCAGTAAACAGTGGACGACACTGAAAAACAACGGAAAGTGTGACTAAAGCATGGCATTTATTGGGTTTTACGAGATGAGTTCAGTGATTCAGCCCTGAAGTCTGAGACCACACTTAAAGCATTTCATTGCAATACAAATGATACTGTATTATCAGCAGAACAATCAGTGTGAAGATGAAGGTTTGATTGACAGCAGCACATCAACTGATGCAAACACAAAACTGAAGACTAGGACATGTCTACATGGTTATTAATATATAAAATAAATGTTTTGTTTCTCTACATTTCTAATAATAAATAAACATGTATGTGATTTTTTTTAAGCAATAATAAATTTAATATTTTTTGTTAAAAAGTATATAAAATTTATAAACAAAATTATAGATAGAGTTGAAGGCAAAATGATTAGCCCTCGTGATATTTTTATTCCTTTTAAAATGTATTATTTTTTCTTCTGGAGAAAGTCTTATTTATTTAGTTTGGCTGAACTTAAAGCAGTTTTTAGAGGTAAAAGGTAAATTATACCTTTGAAGTAAACTAAATAAATACAGTGTGCCCTCAGACCTTTGGAGCTGATTGTGTGAATGTGTGGACATTTTTGAACACTTACAGCCACTGCTGCTCAGGCTGGAGGACATGAAACTGCTTCCTGCACCATAGGAACTTCCTGCTCCAAAAACCAGTCCTCCACCGAGCCCCAGTCCAAGACCTCCTCCTAAACCTCCTCCAAGACCTCCACCCAGTCCAAATCCACCTCCAAGACCCAGACTGGCACCTCCACCCAGACCTGCGCCTCCTGCACCCGCACCCAGACCTCCAGCCCCTCCTGCTCCTCCTCCGAGCACAGACTTGGACATGTGCACAGTGACGCCTCCTCCTGACTTCAACCTGGCCCAAGACACATATACAGTGAGACTCAGGAGTGAAGAAAATCTCCTGTCTTCATGTCAAACCTGCTCACCTGTTCTCCTCGCTGTCCAGGAGCTTCTTATAGGCGGTGATTTCCACGTCCAGAGACATCTTGCTGGCCAGAAGCTCCTGATATTCCTGACCGTATTGAGTGATTTGCTAATGAGAGAAATTTAGTCAAGTGTGAGAGTGTGGTTTAACTTTAAAGGCTCCTCGGATAGATTCCAATAGATTCCAATGTTTTCCCATACTATACACTTAAGCATTTTTTCTCGGATGTTGTAAAGGATCTGTTATTTTAAAACTCCTCCATTCTGATTGGTCAGATGATTCCGAGTCTGCTGTGATTAATCTACTGTTCATACAGCACCTGTCAGAAACCAGTTGGCCATTGCCATATCTGAATTTCAGCTCCAGATGCTTTGCGGCCATGGATTTTTATTTATTTTTTGTCCGCATGCCGTGGAGAGCTCTGTAATATTTTGTGTGCATTATTATTTGCACCCCATTGCTGCTGTAGATTTGCAGCGTCTTCGCATTTGTGCAAATGCCTTGTAGCTGTGGCCAAATATATTTAAAAACCACTGTGTGAGAGGTTGTTTGCTAGCTACTTGAAAACAACATTAAAAGATGGACAAATATAAACATAAAAGTGCGGCCTCAAAAAGGAAAGAGGGGGTGAAGACGTTTGTCATGACACACAAAACTACGCAAGATAGAGAGTTACGATGAAGACATGTCTACAGCCCTTCTACAACAATTCACCACATACTATACAGTCTTTAAAAACACATCTCTGGAACACTTTTTAAGAACATTTATTTTATATCTGTCTCACATCTGCTCTGTTTGAATGAACTATCACTGTGGCTTTGGCGCTCATTTTAGAAACTGAAGCTACTAAAAGTTATTTGCAAATCATACACAAAGACATGACACAAACATGAAACACCCAGGTTGTGAATATATATCAAAACAAAGGCCTGGAGAATGCAACTAAAATAAGTGAGTTAGTGGTTTTACATTTTGTACATCTACTGTGCGAAGATTGTCTGCATTTAACTGCAGTGGTTGACACTGGCTTTGAGTATTTTAGACTTTTTAAGATGTTTCCATCTGGTTGTTAAAATATATTGGGTAGAGGTAAGCCACGCAAAGGATCAGTTCACTTAAAAATTTTAATTCGTTTAAAACCTCTAAGACCTTCATTTATCTTCAGAACACAAGATATTTTAGATCTAAAATATCCTAATTTGTGTTCTGAAGATAAAAAAAAAAGTCTCGAGATTGTTACGACATGGGACAGCACGGTGGCGCAGTGGGTAGCACAATCTCCTCACAGCAAGAAGGTCGCTGGTTCGAGCCCCGGCTGGGTCAGTTGGCATTTCTGTGTGGAGTTTGCATGTTCTCCCCGTGTTTGCGTGGGTTTCCTCCGGGTGCTCCGGTTTCCCCCACAATTCATGCTGTACAGGTGAATTGGGTAAGCTAAATTGTCCGTAGTGTATGTGTGTGAATGAGTGTGTGTGGATGTTTCCCAGTGATGGGTTGCAGCTGGAAGGGCAATCGCTGCGTAAAACATATGCTGGATAAGTTGGCGGTTCATTCCGCTGTGGCGACCCCAGATTAATAAAGGGACTAAGCCGAAAAGAAAATGAATCAATGTTACGACATGAGAGTGAGTAATTAATAACAAAACGTTCATTTTTGGGTGTACTTTATGTCACCATTTTAAAGTAACTTGCTCTATAGGTCATTTGGGACCATTTTAACACTAGACTTGATGAAATAAGGTGTAAATGTTCTTGTAGTGTGTAGTGTGCCTGGTATGTTATTTGCTTGATATATGAATCTCTATAAATGTCTATTCTATGTACTTTAGGATCAGGAAAAGAGGTTTTATATATTTCTTCTCTTTTTTTGCATATAGGTGCAAATCGGACCTGTACATTTAATTTTGAATCCTTATCCTGAGAAAACACTGTCTTCTCAACATGTCGACAACACAGGCCAAACTCTTACAGGCTTCAGCTACAGTGTTTGAGGGTAGATTACATTGTGCACAGGCAGCAAATGAAGACCACAGACTGACATCATGCAAATTTGTTTCAAACCTATATAAGGTTTTGCAGGAAGTGAGGCTGGAATTACTGAAAACACATTTTAAAACATTTACCCAGCACTTTAAGAGTGAGAGTAAAAGGTCTGCAAACTTTCAAAGTTCTTAATTATTTCTTTGTTATAATAAATAATGACTGATTATCCTTTAGTCTGAAGTGTTTTATATATTACCTTCCTTAGATCATCAAGCTGAGACTTGAGAGCCAGAACCTGATCCTGGTACGTCTCTGTATGGGAATTGGAGTGACACTCGGCCTCCTCAACCTGAGACTCCAGCTGCAAGTTCTGCCATCACAGAGAGGACATCTGCTATTCACAGGAGTAAAAAAAAAAAATCGAACTCCTCTGTGACATGTTCAAATACGCACCAGCGACTTGAGCCTCTCGATCTCCCTCTGCACAGAGTCGATCTGTAGTTTGTAAGCCCTCAGCTCGTCTTTGGCTGTGGTGAGTGTTTGAGAACTGGGCTGAGAGGACACAGATATCATGGAGAGCTGTGTGGAGAGAAAAGAGGTTGTGTTCATCTTGGGTCGTCTCAGTCCAGCAACTGCAATACAAGACCTCGCCACATGGGGGAGGCAGTGTAAAAGATGAAACTTTCTACCATAAGAGTCTTAAATTATTTTTTTTACTAAAGTTTCACATAATGTACAAGAATAAAGTAAATTAAAAGAAATGTTTCACCATTATATTTTCTATTGTAATTTGAAGTTATATTTATTTGCTTTATGATATTTATACATTTAAATTATTATTGTATTTAATTGGAATCATGTTAAGTTATTGAATTAACAGTTATTAATGTGTAAAATCATTAAATTATATAAAATGTTTTCAGCATTAATAATTCATGGCTCATTTAAATTTACATTTAACGTTTTACATAAATATTATATATATTCTAAACCATACTGTATATGAGCATTATTAACTTTAAATTCAATTTTACTTTGCGCTATTAAAAATAAAAATAAAAATCTATATATTAGTTTCAGTTAGAACTATATTATATATATATATACACATACACACCCACAGTGCATCCGGAAAGTATTCATAGCGCTTCACTTTTTCCACATTTTTTTGTTACAGCTTTATTCCAAAATGGATTAAATTCATTTATTTCCTCAAATTCTACACCCAATACTCCATAATGACAATGTGAAAAAATATTTTTTGAAATTGTTGCAAATTTATTAAAAATAAAAAAACCTGAAAAATCACATGTATATAAGTATTCACAGCCTTTGCCATGAAGCTCTAAATTGAGCTCAGGTACATTCTGTTTCCACTGATCATTCTTGAGATGTTTCAGCAGCATAATTGGAGTTCACCTGTGGTAAATTCAGTTGATTGGACATGATTTGAAAAGGCATACACCTGTCTATATAAGGTACCAGGGTTGACAGTGCATGTCAAAGCACAAACCAAGCATGAAGACAAAGGAATTGTCTGTAGACCTCTGAGACAGGATTGTCATAAGTATTCACAGCCTTTGCTCAATACTTTGTTGATGCACCTTTGGCAGCAATTACAGCCTCAAATCGTTTTGAATATGATGCCCCAAGCTTGGCACAGCTGTCTTTGGGAATTTTTGCCCATTCCTCTTTGCAGTACCTCTCAAGCTGCTAAAACATCTCAAGAATGATCAGTGGAAACAATGTACCTGAGCTAAATTTAGAGCTTCACGGCAAAGGCTGTGAATACTTATACACAATTGATTTTTCAGGTTTTTTATTTTTAATACATTTGCAACAATTTAAAAAATATTTTGTTCACATTGTCATTATGGGGTATTGGGTGTAGAATTTGAGGAAATAAATGAATTTAATCCATTTTGGAATAAAGCTGTAACATAAAAAAATGTGGAAAAAGTGAAGTGCTATGAATACTTTCCGGATGCACTGTATATATATATATAATTTTTAGTGTTAAAATGCATGCATGTTATATACAACATAAATGAACAGCTTGTTAAAGAGTGAATCTTTCATACACTGTCCTGCACTGAGACGAGGGCGTCCTGCTTGCTGCGTTGGGCCAGGGTTTCATAGTGAGCTTTGACTTCAGTCAGCGCTGAGGTCAGATCCTGTGCCTGGGCTGCATTATCAACCGAGATCGACACGGCAGACTTCACTCCACCAGTCACGATGGTCCTCACCTCTTTCACTTTCTAACACACAAACACACAAGGTCAAACCCTGGGGAAATCAGTCAGCCATCCCTTTTTACAAGATGCAAAACAAATCTCTGCTGTCCTCAAAATATATCTGTGAAGTTTCAGCTCAAAATACCTCACAGATCATTTATTATAGCTTGTTGAATTTGCCCCATTTGGTTGAAAGCAAAAACACAGATTTTAGTGATTGTATCTTTAAATGCAAACGAGCTACTTTATTCTGACTGAAAAAACAACACAAGCCAATCTCATGCAGCCAAAATATTATAAATGATCAGTAGTGGATTAAAGCTTTACGTGTTGATGTAGAGAAAGAGGTTACAGCATCTAAACTGAACTAGGATGTTTCTGACTGGTTAGTGAATACGTTTATGTAGTCGTGGAGTAAAGTTAATTCAAACTGACACTTGTTGACAAAGCAGATGGGTGTAAACATATATTTTGCCTAAATATATAAGACTTTACCAACATTCTTTGTCAAATTTGTGCACAAATGCACAAATTAAGATATGGTAATATATACAGAAATAAGATCCATTCCTGTTTCGCTAAGGGAGGGAGTGAAATCTGAACAGCTTGTTTTTCTACATAGAAAAAGTCTTACTTCCCACAACAGTTACTGGGTTGTCCTTTTTCACGTTTTCTTGGCATTGTAGATGCACTGATGATCTGATTCTAACAGTAAAACATGATGATTTTGAAATAAGCAGAGGCAAACTCACAGCGTCATACACCTGCTTGGACAGAGCAATATGATCCTCCAAACCACCGATGCTGGTCTGCAGCTCAAAGATGGTGAGGTACAGGTTATCCACTTCCTAGCAGAGGAGATAAGTGGCAGTCAGTCATCTGTAAATCCGTGAACATCATATGTAATGTTTGTTTCATACCTCTTTCAATGCCGTCCAGTCGAGCTCCAGAGTTTTGGTTTGAGAGGTTTCCTCTTCATACCTGAGACAAAATGCACAGCTTCATCGCTAACTGACAGGTCTTTTTCTACCCACAGGACTTTATTTATCTGTGATAATCAATTGAGCAGGTGGTCAAAGATAGTCATTTAAGGAACGTTAAATGCTGTACTCATTATAGTACAAACTGCATTGCCAAGATATGCAGCAGATTCATGTAGAGTAATAAAGCCAAGCCACAGAGTGGTAATAAGTAAAGATAACTAATATCGTTGAGAAGCAGTTAAGAGAAATATAATTAGAAACATACAATCAAATGTGCTCAAGGTGATGCTAAAATTAGCTTTAATTAGTGAAATTTATTTAGTAGGTCAGTAAGACTTTGTTGCGTAAAGGAACTCTCTTATGTTCACAAAGCCTCCATTTTATAATCAATTAAAATGATTTCTGAAGATCGTGTGACACTGATGCTGGAAATCTAGCTGTGAATCACAGGAAAAAAATGACATTTTAAAATACAATAGTCAACATTCGAAGTGAATCAAAAATGTTTTTCAAAATTGTCCTAGGACAAGAATGGGTGTTGTTGTATAGTTTTAGGATATCTTTGATGAAAGGTGGTGTTGATTTCTGTATATTCACATAGAAAAGAGTTATTCTAAATTGAAATAAAATTTCACACGGTTACTGTTTGTATTGCATTTTGCAACAAAAAATGCAGTCTTGGTGAGCAGAAGAGCCTTTAAAATATGTATTTTTCCAAACCTTTGACTGAAAGTGTATATATATATTTCATTTGTTCATGAATGCATGTTTGTCACCTGGCCTGAACATCATCAATGATGCCTTTATAGTGCTCAATCTCAGCAATGATGGCTTCTTTAGTAGCAGAGAGGTTGTCGATCTGAGATTTGTACGTCCCGATGGCAGAGGTCAGAAGAACGGAGGTGTTGGCAGGTCCACCCTGCTCCGGGTTAGTAAACATAGAAATCTTGGCTCTGAGTACTGCATTGTGCTGCTCCAGAGACCGGGCCTGAGAAATGACAAATCGAGTCAATAGAGCCTTCTACAGATCTGGAAATGATCTCAAAAACAAATGAAACTTTTACACACCTTATCAATAAAAGATGCAAATTTATCATTGAGGGCCTGCAGCTCCTCCTTCTCTTTCATGCGTGTGACCTGAACCGTGTCTGGTGATGGCAGCGAGGGGTCAATGCTGGGCACCGGACTGACACCTGCGTCCACCGTGGTGGTAGAGCTGATGAAGGATGGGTTGAAACCGTAGCCTCCGATTTTAAACACTCTACCACCCAGACGGGATCTCAGGGGAGCCACACCAGCCCTGAGGCCTGCAGCTCTGGCACCACCAGCACCCAACCCGAGACCACCACCCAACCCGAGACCACCACCTAACCCGAGACCACCACCGAGAGCCAGAGCCCCTCCGCCAAGGCCTAATCCAGCACCTGCACCGGATCCAGCACCAAAACCTAGACCCAAACCTCCTCCTCCACCTCCTCCCCTCGCCAAGCCGAGTGAACGGGACAGAGCAGAGCTGGCGCCTCCACCGCTCCGGGCTCCAGAGAACAGACGGTTGCCTCCATAGGTGGCTCCGAATCTGACGGCACCCCCACTGATCCGCAAGTTTGACTCTGTCATTTTGCACTCAGAGCTGGAGTCCAGGAGTCCCGGTGCTCGGTCAGGATGCACCTTTCTCGATTGGTGCTTTAAATACCCAGATCTTTGAAGGGCCGCCCAGAAAGCTTGACTGTGCCAGTGAAAGTCACATGTCCCGATGGATGGACGGACAGGTAAGCGTCCCGCCTGCAGGTACTGCTTCTTTCAAACATGTTTGAGGTGGTTTAACGGCGTTGGTATGTGGGATTGAGGGAAACACGAAGCCTGGAGCAAGAGTATCATGTGATTGACATTTTGGAAGTTGTTATATTTATGCAAGACACTTAATATGATAACACTTATGGTCTTATGGTGGTCCTAAATACTATGTACTAACATTTAATACCTGGGTGGGTCAAAGATGAAAATGGATTTTCAGGCATCAGAATATTTTTTCTTCTGTGCATTACAATGTATCCTGTTAGTAAAAAGCTAATTATTTTTCATATGCTTTACAATGCTTTACAGAGGGCACCCACTGAAATAACAATCAATATACCAAAATGTATATATATACCAAAAAATCTTGTCAGGCTTATTTATAACAAGAAATTATTCAGGATATATTTAAGAATCACACTCACAGCGATGTTCAAAATACTAATTAACTGTAATTTAACATCTTTGCAAGTATCCTTGTAAGGGTTTCAGCTACTACAAGCTACCCATTCGTCAGCAAACATTTGATGATTTTGATTAGAATTAAATTTAGAATGATCATTTATTTTTATAAGTACAGGTCAGAATAAGTATGTTGTTTAATAATTACATCAATATATCTGTTACACTGAATGACGATGGAGCATTATTTGACCCGTCTTTTGACATGTTCCCACAAAAGTTATTTGAAACATTAAAGCAGATATTTGTAATTAATATATTTCATAAATGTTAAATTTGATGCACCAAAATAACATCGTCTTTAAACGGCTTACAAGACTAAGTAACTACATAGTAATAAACTATTGTGTAACTAAGTTTGTAATCTACATTTCCGCTAACAAATGTGAGGTTTAGGAGTTAAGGTATGGGTTAAGTGTTAAAGTATTGAATTTGGGGTAAAAATGGGTTACGCTTTAGTGTAAATTTAACAGATGAACTATCGATTTTAATAAAATGCAAGTAACTTTAAGTATAATTACAATGCACCAAAAATGATGTTGGGTATTTTAAGGCATCCTTCGCATGTTACATGTAATTGCTATGTAATTATAACTAATAATGCACAATTACAGGCATCTAACCCTAACCACATGGTAAGTAGTAAATTGTCCTCAGTAGATAAATGAATTAGTTACACTGTAACAAGGATACCTTAAAATAAAGTGTAACCATATATTGTATAATATGACTGAGTAAATAGTAGTATCTAATATAATAAAGTGTGACCCTTAATATTCATTAATATTATTGATTTGGCTGCAGTGACACTATCGAATGAGAGCAAGGTGGTGACTGAACTCTCATAATTGACAAATTTGACCCTTTTATTATACTAATGTAAATAAATATTGATCTGAATAGTTGTAAATGGTAACATATTTATAATTTAATATATGAATATTCTGAATAATATTGTTGAGCTGAATATTGTCTTCAGTAGAAGTAAATTTTTTTGTTTCACCTTGTTTCATAAACTGTTAACTGAACAAACAATATTGATATCTGCATTACCGAGTCATTTTGCTGCTTAAGACATTGAAAAAATCAGAGCATAAATAATTATTAAAGAAAAGTGACTTAATTATTGATTGATGAATTATTAAATAGGCTGCACACTCTCAAGATTCTTTCTTAAATAAAGTGTTGAACAAACCCCAAAAAACATTTTGTAACATTACATGTCTTCACTGTCGATTTAATGCATCTTGTTTATAATTGTGTAAACACAATACTGTATGAATGACTTTTCGAAAGTGATTCTATATTCGTGCATTCATATATCGGACTTATTCTTGTGTGCATGACAGATAAACTGTGAATTTCATGTAACTGAGCTGACAAGCCTGCAAGAGGAGCCTGTCGTAAATCAAGACGGCTGTGACAGTGAGAGGCAGGTGAAACCTTTTTTTTTAACCCTAAAGGATAAATTAGTGTTGCTGCAGAATTGCTGACAGGTATGCAAGCGTGCTGTAACAGATTTCAGAGTGTAGTGCTGGGTCAGGCTATACTTTATAACTGTCATTTAATCAGTTGAGCTGTGTCTTAGTTATAGAAATCCACTTTTTAAATATAATAATAATAATAATAATAAAAAAGCTGAGAATAGGAGCCACTTTTAGCAACAACTAATGAATGTGCTGCATTAGGATTATGAGACACTGAAGGTTTTTATCCTGACCCTGATTATTCAATGTGATTTCATACTCATATCTCTGGAGATAATAATTCAAAATAATACTTCAAATAAATAAAATAATCTCTTTTTACCCATTTTTGCTAGATAACGGATGAAATGTTGGATTAGTTGCACAGATTCTTACATTTATAAACATAATTAGAGATGCAGAGTGAGTGGTTTCATTAAAAGATGAATTAGAGCAGATTTATCTCTGGAAGTGGCCCTAAACTGTGTTTTGTCATGCTGCCGGTAACAAGATGCAAATGATGAGATGATCTGCAGGTTGGCATGGATTATGCTAAAACTTTGCCAGAGGAAAAACAAAGGCTTTTTATGAGTGTCCAAGCATGCATGTGTTCTCCTCTGCTTTAGATGACTTCAGAAATACAGAAAAGAGTCTTGCACATTATGAATAAGATCAAATATTAAACAAGGTAAACCGTGTCTAATGTAGTCAAATAAGCTTTATTTTTGTTTTAATAACATTAAAGGATTAGAAGTAGAAATCTGAAAGAAACATCTTATTTAATGTGCTTTAATATGGTGAACACATGGCTCTGCTGAAACTTGGTTATGGCAAAATCAGGTGCATAGGATAAACAAAGTTGACAGTTGTTGTCTAAGCTTTAATATTGTTTTATCTTCAGTTAATATATACACAGACAACTTAATAATGTACTATTCTAACAGCAGAATAGTAATACTGTAGTCGTTCCTCTTACTATTAGACAAAGATAACCCATTTAATCCCACATTTTGTATTACACTCTTAATAAATTAATAAAACAAAATTAAATATCACAATTGTGGCCGGTGAGAAACGTTTGAAATATATATAAAAACATTAATATTTTAATATTAAAAAATAACAAATGTATTATATTTTGACCTTTATATTGCATATTCATTCATTCATTTTCTTTTCGGCTTATTCCCTTTATTAATCTGGGGTCGCCACAGCGGAATGAACCGCTAACTTATCCAGCATATGTTTTTCGCAGCGGATGCCCTTCCAGCTGCAACCCATCACTGGAAAACATCCATACACACTCATTCACTACGGACAATTTAGCCTACCCAATTCACCTGTACCGCATGTCTTTGCAATTGTGAGGGAAACCGGAGCACCCGGAGGAAACCCACGCCAACACATGCAAACTCCACACAGAAATGCCAACTGACCCAGCCCGGGCTCGAACCAGCAACCTTCTTGCTATGAGGCGATTGTGCTACCCACTGCGCCACCATGCTGCCCTATACTGCATATATTATTAACATTTTTATTGTTGTAGAAAATTTGAATAAACATTGCTTAACGTGGTGACATGAATGCAACTATACCCTGACATTTACACTTTATTTATGTGATGATTTATGATATTAGGCTAATATTCAAAAGCTAATTTTCATCAATTATCAGGCAGTTCTGGGGGGAAAGGGAAAGGTAAGAATGAATGAATATTACTGCATTACCTTGATATTCACACATTTATGAGTTGATGATTCATAATATGATGTTAATATCCAAAAATATTGCTTTATTATCATAGAGTATGAGGAAAAGGAAATAATTAATAATCTTTGTTTAATGTTTAATAATGAAAAACACCTTGACATTTACACTTATGGCATGATTCAAATCAATTCATTATTTGAAATGCCACAATGATTTTCCCATTGGACAGAAATATGACAGGTTTGCTTCAATCTTGAACAAAGCAACCTAAATGATACATTAATAATGGGCCCTTTAAATATTTTATCATGGTAGAACCCGTTTCCCATTATCTTTCATATGGTCACGTTAAAATTAATTAAAGCAGTAGTTGTGTATATGACAGCTTGGCCATGTACAAATGTTCACAATGCAGTCTGGATTTTCTTTCACTTATATTTCACAAACAGTTATGTGCAAAGTAGTCGTTTTAAACTCATAAGTACATATAAATGATGGGATTAAATGGGTTAAATTGGTATATAAACAATCAGCACCTTGGACAGCATCTAGAGACCAAGATTCCCTTTAAGCACCGGCCCACTGTTGTGTTTCAGCATCCATTGATTTCCACTTACAACGCATTAGGCTCAGTTATTATTACATTAAAGGACAGTCATTATTCAGAGACTTTCTAAAGTCCATTATAAGATGATCACAGTCACATTGACCAATGTGAACATATGCCTGTTCATCTTACATATTTACAAAACCAGTCTTCATTCGTCCCGTTATTAGGAGCCATCAACCTGGACTCCATCGCGGTGTTTCTCATCATCAGTGTTTGCCGGTGGGTGTTGCGGCGGAGCGGGGCGCGCGATCACGCAGCGGCTTGGTGCGGGATTCGCCTTTACCGGAACAGAGGAGCCACCGTTATCCCGCTCATATTCCTCCTGTGCCCTCAGCATCTTCCTCTTCTTCATCTTGCTTTTGTGAAAGTGGTAGGTGGTCAGTGACAGTAATATAATCCCGATAATGAGCATCCCGAGCACAAGGAGAGCTACGGTGGATGAGAAAGGCTGGAGCACGTGCTGAACTTTCTCTGCGCGCGTCCCGTTAGTCTCGGACGCCCCGTTAAAAGCGCCCCATGCGATCTCTGAAACCTTCATCGTTCACAAAATATTCCACGAGAACTGCGGCTGAATATCCGTTACTCGCTGGTTTTATTTCCAACAATCACGGAGAGCATCTCTGAAGACTGTGCTGAAAGCAGAGAAATTGTTATGTTCAAAACTTGAAAACGCAATTAATCGAACCAAACCCCATTTACTGGCACACTAGACAACAATAATGCTTTTAGGAAAACAATTAAACGTTTTATTCCTACCTGCATAACAGCCCGGTCCCGTTCACTGAATTGGTGTGGGAAAAGGTGTTGGTTTGGAAAGATGACTTCCCACAGATCGCTGACGTAGCCTGTATTCATTACGTATTCTTTTAAGTCTGCTCCGTACATACGTTAAAACCTCTATTTTAACTCGTTAATTGTTTATTGCAAGTAAGTAAAACGGCAGATGTTATTTTTTTTTTTACACAGAATAATAAGCGAATTATTTTCTCAACATAGCAAAAATGTTATGACGTTGCACGCACTTCCCCTTAATACGTTTTTGGAACATCGCTGCAACGTCCAACCTAGAACATATGTCGTTGTTTTTGTCAAGCATGATTCAAGGTAAAGTGTCTATTAGTAGCATCAACCAACTTTAACGAGAGGAAAATATGGAACTTAGCTTTCATTGACACAACCTGGCGTGAAGTAGGATAGGAGTGCCTTTCCTCAAAAAGCGTTTCTGTCAGACTCGCGCGCGCGCGCTGCTCCAAACGTCTCTGTGCGCGTGAGTGACAAAACGGTCTCGCGCGCTCGGCCAACACATCTTTTTAAGTTCTATAAAAAACAAGCCAAAGTTTTTTTTTTACAGAGGGAAACTGCTTTTATCACTCTATAGTTCATAAAATACCGAAAACAGCCTGTAAAAACATTTAATTATTTTTGTAGAATAAAATGTCTGTAAAATCACGCTAAGAAACGCATTGAAATGAATTAAAACTGTAAAGTTTGGTGTAAAAGTGCTGCTAAAGTGAACATGTATGGCTCAATGAATGAGGAAAAAAATCCATTTGAGAAAACAGACTTTGAAAATATGTTCTGTGATTTAGTTTTACTGGCACAAATAGATAACTTGAACACCCAAATTCACATAATTAGGTGCATAAAAAAGGTTTCTGCTTATAGTATCAGGTAAATTACAGTAAAATTAAGTGAAATGTAAGGCAGTCGTGGTAAAATTACTTAAATTTGCCTCTTATCTTGGTTTAAGTGTTTCCCCCTCAAACTCCACGTTACAGCTGCCCAAGAGAGCGTTCTTCTAATTAATCTCACGATGCAGCGCGCGCTCCCCTACTATTTTTCGTCATTTATTTTTAATGACGCAGGAGCTTTGGACTGCTCACTCGGCCAAATAAACCCCATGAGATGGAACATTTGGAGCACCAAAGGCTAGTGAATCAATGAAGTGCTCCAGTAAACACTTCACAGAGAGGAATCGCGTGGACTTGCATGTAAATGAGACCACAGCCAACAATAACAAAAATAGGACTAGAGAGAAGGTGCTGTCCAGTGCTGAAAATATACAGTAGCTGTACATCAAATGCATACGTCTGGGTGCAATTTCAATCCTGAAAGGCAAGTTGATTTTAATAAATTCCTTGAGTTTCTCAAACATTTTATCAGACTAATATCTTTTGCAATTGCAAGTGGTGTGCCTTGAAGTGTAACAGGGTATTTAGTATTTACGTTGCATAATTACTACCCTTGAACTCACATTCTCAATTGCTTATTATACAAGTTAGCACAGTGTCAAAGTATGACAATTTAAAATGACTACAACTTATTATTTTTATTCCAAACAAACAGTACAACGCTAACTGATTGTTTGAAACAAACTCAAACTTTGTTAAATGGACATGGCATAATATTATTGCATTAGAATGTGTGTTAATCAAAAATAAAATTAAAATTTTATTCAGCAACATCAATCATTGGATGTATTTTTCCTCATAAAGGATTCGAACTTGACTATATCCACACCAGGCTTCTTCTCTGCAACCATTTTAAGCCTAAAACCTCAAGCTAAAGTTGCTGACTCTTAAGCCTAAAATGGCCCTGTGATTGTCAGAAATTCTCCATTTCATCTTTAGTGGTCCTGCTGACCTTATCTAAAGTGCAATGACAGCAGTCCAGTTTCTTCACTGTCTGATCAGAGGCGCCCGACAGCTCTCGAAAATACAGCTCAATTGCTTTATAATCTCCACCTGGACAAAGAGCCAATAAGCAATTCAACCACTTGGCAAAGACCTCCGAACACACTATAATTAGACATGAACCCGTTCACCCCAGCAACAATATGCATCTGAAATAAAAACCAGCAGTTGAATTCAACATAATCTTCATAATTCACAACAAGACTGTCGGCATGGGGGAATAAAAAGCTATAATGCAGGGCGTAGAGCAGATAAACTGCACCTTAGGCATCTCATTAACTCTGGCTTGTGGATGAGAGTTTTCAAGTGTTGTACAATGTTTCAAACGGCAGCATATGGAGAGTTGGTCTCAAACGCACTCACCAGATCAGAAGCACCAGATGTGATGCATCTTGGCTTCTCTGTCACTAATGACAACATGGTACATCTCATCCGGTCCCAAAAGGCACTACGGTTTCTTCATAACCGGCTCTGGAATGGAAGAGCATGTTTACGTCAAGTGACGGGAATCAACTAGATTGGAAATTACACAACTGTTTGACAGGTTTGGGATGCAAATATCCAAAATTGATCTCTTGAGTCTGCTTCAGTTGACTGTAAAAGGACAGTTAATCAAAAAAGAAGAAAAACCTGTTAGTATTTACTCACCCCCACATTGTCCTAAACCTCTTCTGTGGATACTCACAGCAGGATTTCCAAGCATATATTTTCTTACAATGAATTTGGATGCTTGATACCACCACAGAATAAATAGATCATTTCTCATATCTCATATTTCCTCACAAATTAATTAAATATGCAAGTTCACCTTTTGTTTTTATAATTTTTCTGATGTTATAGTGTGTAAAGTGTTTATTTAAACCCACATTGTTTGTGTTTTATATTGTGGTTATCTTCAAAACTGATTTTAACTGAATGAGTTTCTTTTACTTTTTTCTTTTATGAATTTTTGGGAATTATTCATGTTATTTTTATTATTTTTGTTGATCCTGCTTTGTGTTTGTGTTGTCACTAATTGCTCAAGTGTACAACATGTGATAAAAGTTCATGTTTAAAAGAAAAAAGGTCAGAAATAAATCCAGCTTCCACAGAACAGACGAGTCTCTGGCCATATCGAGACTGTTTTCAGATTATACACGAGAATAAAAGACAACAGTAAGTAAGGCATAAAGTATATCTAGGCTGGTTATCATCACAGAATAAAGCCAGGCAGGCACGTGCCGGGCTGTTTTATAAGACTGAAGGGCTTTATTCTTTATTCAAACATCTGCCTGGACGTACTTTATATACGTACATAGCTACTTATCAATAAAATGTGAAACAGAAACATAAAACAATGTTCTGAGCCGTAATAGTTTATTAATTCTTTAATAAAATGCAAGACTGACCAAAACAAAAACGGCTGAATTGAGCATACACTAACCTATGTATTATTATCACAAGATGACGCCAAACAACAAAACAAATGCTTACCTGTCACGCTGCTGTTTTATTTTAATGTAAACATATTCAAAGTACCCAAATGAGCCTGTTTTATCACTTTTAGCAGTTATTATCTGGGAACAACATACCTTGGAATGTCATGACTGACTAATCAGAATCAAGCATTCGAGACAATCGTGTAATAAATAAAAATAACTGAGGTCTGCAGAACAACATCTCTGAACAAACAAAATGTCAAACCTTGAAGCAGATGAGCAACAGCAGCAGAAGAAGAACACACTGGTGACCTTTCAGAAAAAAATCTAACTACAAGGAACTACAATTAAGCTAAAGCAAACTGGACAACAGAAGACTGGTCAAAAAAACTGCCTGGTCTATCGAGTCTCAGATTCAGCTGCTGCATGAAAGCAACTACAGCAATCCTTCTTAGTTAAGCAAAACCATAGTTGCAATCTGAATCCGCACTAAGCATGTGCATGTACATTAAGCTCCATGCGCAGAGAGGAACGTCTGAAGCGCAGCACACTCCTCAGTGCTGAAACAGTCATTAAAGGGAGAAATAGCACCGAGGGAAATAGCTTTCCAGGCAGGATGAAGGCGCCTAATAAACTCACGTCTGTGATGGATGACTCTGCACCCACAAAGCCAGAACACAAAGAGAATCTATGCAACCCAGTCATACACAAACGCAATACATCACGGCTGCATGCCTGTCACATACACAACAACGCCTGCCTGCAGTGGTTCAGTAAAGGTGATAAGTGATAAGAATCAGGGGAGAATAAACAAGGCATCTTTAAATAACATAGAGGGAGAGAAAACATTAAAATGGCCAACTTGGGAGAAGAGTGACTCCTAACATGTAGGATATTGTCATGCCCCGATTGTGTGTGATTTATTGGACAGAACAACTAAAACTTATCTATAAGTTAGTGTGGTCCACAACAATGATAGACTTTACATTTAGACGCTCTATGCACTCAAAATGTACAGTTTTACAGTAATGGTTTTTAATATTTTCTGTACAGAAAACATTAAATTCTGCCTCATCATCTTGTGGAAAGCATGATATACAGTATTTCACCTTTCAGGATTCTCTGATGAGTAGAAAGTTTTAACAAATTTTGTTTTGGAACATTATAAATATCTTTGCTGTCACACTTGATTAAATGAATGTGTCCTTGATCACATCCCAAATCATCAGATTTGAAGGATCATGTTAGACTGGAGTATTGATGATGAAAATTCAACTTTGCCATTGTAAGAATAAATCACATTTTTAAACACATTTACATACAAAATAGCTTATTTTAAAATTAGATAATAATATTTCATTGGATTTATTTTTATAGATATTTTTATAAAATAAGTAAAACACTTGAAAAGAGACCACTTTAAAATTCTGTTGTTGTTTTTTTATTTATTTAAGATTAACCCTTGTGTGCTGTTGGGGATGTTTTCATCCACTCTGGGGTGATTTAGGGTCTTAATTGAGTCCTCTGTGTTTCAGCAAATTAATGATTTTTGACTAATCAGAATCAAGGGGGGCAAAAACAGCGGGGCAAAAACAGCCACAAAAATAACAAAATGTAAACAATTTGAACAGTACACAAGAGTCAGGTTATGCATTAAAGCAAAACATATTTTTTGTTTTGTTCTTTAAATTACTGATTTAAAATGACTTAAAAATTATCTGTTTTAAATAAAATAAGAAGCAAAGTTTGTATTTATCTTAAAACAACACAATACCAGTATTGTAATATTTGGTGGAATAACCCAGATTTTAAACTAAAAACACTTCAGTTATTATTCTGAACAATTGTCATTTTCTGAAAAAAAAGACAATATTTTGATGTGAAATACTTCCTCCTCAGCAATATCTTTATATATATATACACACACACACACACACACACACACACACACACACACACACACACACTATATATATATTATCTGCTAATTATTTTGTCATTGTGTACATTAAAGAAAATTGTGTGAACCTGACTGGCTTATTATTTTAGACATCCCTTATATGTCCTTTACACCACAACCAATGCACACTATACTCATTCTTAAAAAGCCCAAATATACCTCATTTTCCAGTTTTAAAAGTACACTTACCAGTGAATAAACGACTTCGACACATGCACAGTACCATCAAGTAGACTCATTCTGTCTCAACATTCACCTCACGCCATCACTGTTGTACACAGAAAAAAAAACCTGCATGAAAAGTATATTTAGACCTAAGAGTCACCGTAACCCTGTATAGCAGGAGAGACCCTAAGACATACATGTTAAACAGTGGCTGTATAAAATAATGAGCATGGAAACCAACATCATTATGCAAAACTAGCTGTCAAACGCAAGTGGGTGAATAATTACCTCTCCGGAGCACTTTGAGAAGCTGAAAATAGGGTGGAGAAGGTCACTACATTGCACAATTCAACATTATTCTGGTGCTAAGCGGTGACTATTTGTCTTATATAAACCCAATTGCATGACATAAGGCAGCTATACAGTACATGGGCAGCCTGACAATTCAAAAAGATGGATTTGTGATCAACAGGGGACTGAAGTCACGAAACCAACATTTTCACCGAGAACCCTCCGTTTCTATTTCCGACACAGAAATGAGCGAGAGTAAATCACGGTTCAATGTGACAGGAAGGCAATATTCAAAGCAGAATAATGAGAGCAGTTTAACAGTAATAGGTTATAGATGGCACCTGGGACTTCACAGCGCTTCTCTATCAGGATTGACATCAGCTGCATAGAAACAGAAGTTTTTGGGTAATTTAAGCCTGTCTGGCAAAGGGAATTCAATTCGTGTCTTGTGAAGGAGAGGATGTAAAAAAGCGATGAGGCAGGAAAGAAAATTATAAACTGCACACAGGGTGTGAATTAGACAGGGGGTTGGGGGAGTTTGACCCAGTTTAATGATTTAATTAATGCTTGATCCCACCTGAAGGACGTCAAAATAAGATGTATGGCGAGGTCAGACCTTTAAATAGTGAGATATAGTTGCTTTGATTTGTATCTTAAACAATAGATAATATAAATTTTGACCACCTCTATAACGGCTTAATCAGACCAAGCAGTTTATGCAAGATAATAATCATTCAGCACTCTAAAACCGGCAGATGGAGATCACCAATAGATAACTTAAGTGTTCACAAGACACTTTTCTTGTAAAATAGGTGTACATATAGCCTAAAAGTAAAGTCCAATTAGGTGCACAGTTTATATTTAATAGACACTTGATCACAAATGGCAGTTAAACACTAAAATAATATGTGCAATCTTTCATGGTCATCCATTTATTGGTGCAGGAATGCAAACTTGTTTAATATCAAAAATAGGTCGTCTTTGAGAGTCCCACATCTGCTAAAATCGAGGTTATTGTAGGTCAGGATACAGTCAATTTTCCTCAAAACACTGACAACAAGTTTGATTAATAATGAAATTGAGTTAAATATCTGAATTGGCTTCACTGAAGCATGCACGTGTATTACACAAACTAACCTTACTGAAAAAGTTGACCCCCGATTGTCAATAATTCGCACTTTACCTGCACACTCACACAATAAATCACATATTTGAAACATGCATCAATGAATCTTAAAGCTGGCATCAAAAACGTAATTTTTATTAATAAGGGGAAAGTTTAAACACATACAAGCACACTGAAGAATAATAAACTATGGTGGGGAAAGTGTGTAGAGGGATCTAGCTGTGACCGGACAGTAAATGCAGCACGAGCTCCTCATCTTCGGCCAGCGAGAGGCCAGTGTCCAGAGCGGTGACTGTGGGCTCTGTCCTGGGCTTCTTTCTGCTCTTCTGTGCCATCTGTTCTTCATCATCATCATCATCATCATCATCATCCTCGCTGCTGATGCTTCTCTTTCTGCCACCAGCATCTGATGAATCACTGGAAAGACATATACACTCATGATTAAACAGAAGCTTGTGTGCGAGTTTGTCTCCACACATGTCATTATTTGCCAGAAAGCTCACGCTGCAGACTGGGATATGAAGGTGTAATAACCTCAATGCATCATCTAGAGACACAAGTATTAATTTTGTTTTACATATATGTTTTTTTTTGTCTCAAAGTTACAGTAGCTGTTACAGGCATAGTTCACCCAAAAATGAAAGTGTACTCACCATTCCAAACTTGAGTTTCTTTATTCTGCTGAATTGTTAAGTAGATATTTTTAAAAAAGCTAACTGTTGACTTCCATAGTAAGAAAAACAACTACTACAAAAGTCAATGATTACAGGTTTCCAACATTCTTCAAAATATCTTCTTTTGTGTTTCACAGAAGAAAGAAAATCGTCATGTTTGCAACAAATGAAAGGTGAGTAAAGTTTTAGAACAGAAAAAGAATTTTTAGTTTTGCATGAGCTATTCCTTAAACTCATTGTAGACACATTAACATATATTTTTGCAAATCACCAAGGGCCAGATCTTTGGTTAAAAAAAGTTATTTTAATGTTCATTTTAATCTTTTTTTTTGTTTAAATGGCTTAAGGAATTGTACACTTTTGGGTGAATTATCCTTTTAAAATGCAGTTAAATTGTCTACATGTCATGAAACACAGGGATGCAAGTCTTTAATTAGATTTTTTTAGTACCATTACTCCACTCTTCAGTGCCACCACGTCCTTCATGTAATAAAATATAACATAACAAAATACAATAAAACAAATAATTTTATTATGCTAATATGTAACTTAATCACCAAATCACATGTTTATTACCAATGTAAAAATAAATTAGGAATATACATGACTCTAAACTGTTAAGGGTAAGCAGTTTAAGCAAATGGTAAAAATTAAAAAACGCCCTTTATAACCTAATTTGATATTTAAAAAAAAAAATGTTTAAAATTGGTTTCACTATTAAAATTTGTATGAATAATAAAACTTTAAAAAATATATAGAGAAATCTAACCATCAATAATGTGCAAGACCTGAAACATTGAGAGAAAGTGTTTTGCATGCTTTTTAACGCCCTAGTGTTCTAACTGCCTGCTATGTTTCGCATTTTGTTTGGAGCCCTTTGTGTGCCTGCAGTTAAAGAAAAGTCAACTCCGTGTAGAAAAAGCACTCGACATCATGCTCTCTAGCATCAAGTTCGTTGATACAGGGGTTGCTTAGCAACATAGAAAGTATAGCGCACTGCACTTCTAAATTCAACAAAAAGAAAGAACTGAAAAGTGCGTTAAGTATGATCCGCCCCTAATGTTGACTATTTGTAAAAGTTCACTGAAGATGCTTTTTTCATTCAGTTACAATTAGGCACACTTATTTGACATCTTATTTCCTTTGCCTAGACGACAACTTCAGTAATTCAGCTTCCCTCATACTGTCTTGTAAACACAAGAGATCTTGTGATGTGCTACTCTTGATCTTAATGAAACAGCAGTTTCCAGCTGTCGATCCGAGACCATGTATAGCACGAACATGTGCTGAGCAAAGAAGAACTTTCCTTGAAACTTCTTTGAAGAACCTGCATTTGCAAAACAAGGCATTAAACATTTCCCGCAGGACCTCTGATGCGCCAAAGCGTTTGCAGAGGCAATCAACCGAGATACCAGGAGGCCTTGACAATTCCTATCGCCAACATGCACTGCATTTTAAGGATATCTGTGTGCAGCTGAGGTGAATGGGGCTTTTCGATGGATCCGTGTGTGAGGGTGACCTTGATAGTTAATGCAGACAATTCCTAACTTAATTAAATGAGTTAAGGCTAGAATGGTGCGCTCATGCACATCCAGGGCAACTAATACCATTAAAGTCCTGTCAAGAGACTCTGAGGTGTGAAAAGCAGTGCTCCGATCTGTTCCAGTCACATTTATAGCAGGAGCCAAAAATCAGCTGCGTGTAAAGGAAATGTTACTGGACTTTCACGGTTTCTGGAGTTTTACAGAATCAATAGTACGCTTATTTCGAGGTGTTCAATTATGGAAAGTGGCAAGTTTTCCTCTACACTCTTTCAGTGAGAAATCCTGAGTGCAAGACTGTTTGAAGTATGTTTAGATGAGGAATTTATAAGCCTTCTCAAACTTTTTGTTATAGCTCATAAGAGGCCATACATAATACAGTAGCTAGGTTTCCATCCAACCATTTTATGCACATTTTGGAATATAACATAAAAAAGCATAACGTAAACATCAATAGATGAGATTATGAGTAATACTTTTATGTTTTTCATTATCTTTAACATTTTTATAATTCCTTGTAAAGGTAACAAAAGATATGTTTTATCTTCTGTCTGTTTTTATATTATGCAGTGCATTCAAGATATTTATTTTTTTATTAACTTTATATATATTATTTATTAACTTTAATCAGTTTTTGTTCTCTGGAAATTAGGCTCACAATCCTGGCTCCATGTACACCTGGCATTAAGATGAGTTTTTGACTTATCCAGTCATAAGAGGATGACCGGTGTCCACGGGTATAATGATTTGAGCTCGTCCACTTCCATGTAGTCGAAAGCTCATTCAAGCCCATTGCTATAATAGTTTAAACTCTCATGTTGTTGAATGCATTTAAACAGTCACAAAATCACCTGCTTTTCTTTTACTGATCAAACATGTGATCGCTATGGGACATGTTGTAAAAAAACACTAAAAGTAGTAGTGTATCTAATTATTATAAATAATGTGCTGATTAATTAAATCGCACAAATATTAGCTGAGAAATTTACCCCCAAAACAACATAAAAAAATATTAGATGAAGAATGAACAGAAAAAAAACGTAAGCACTGAGTAGGATAAACATTTTACATTAGTTTTTGCATAAACTACATTGGAAGCAAATTAACCAAATAAATTCCAGCATGCAAATCAAAAAAGTCATTGTTGTGATAACAAAAGATTATCACAATGGGACCACTTTAAAACAAGCAGACCAAACAGATTAAAAACATCTGAAATGTTGCATTGATCATTCTAAAATCCCTTAGTCAAAATCTGTCATCGAAGATGTTCAATATTATTACCTCCCAGAACTGTCTTGAGGGTCTGCACTTCTAAAGAGTGGTCTTGCGCCTTTAAAGGCTACCACTTTCCTTGCATTTTATCATCTTCCAAGTGGCAAGTAGTAAAAAAAAAAAAAAGGCATACAGTGGCTTTTCCAACAGCGGCGAAATCCATTTTTCTTTTTGATATTATGCGCCAGTTTATTAGGAAGTGACTTTTTTTTTCTCTTTGACTCATTGGATAGAAACGGTACTTTATTCACAAATGCTGTATGCTATATTCCAGTTTTGCGCATACGTTTAATTTACATCTTTGGATGGCAACATAGCTAGTGAAGATTAAAAAAATAGAGATCAATCTACAATGTCCTTTCAAACTTTAAGATTTTAAATGCGTACCCTGTTCTGGATGGAAAAGACAAAGGCAAACAAAGTCATATTGACTATTTTTTTTAGGTACACAAAAGTATTTTTGGAGCTTTGTATGATTACAGTTGAACCACTTAAGTCACATTTAATGTTTTGACATTCGACAATTTGACCCTGTGGAGGGTTAGGGAGCTCTTGAATTTTATCTAAAATATTTTTATTTGTATTCTGAAGATGAATGACAGTCTCAGGGCAGTGAAACGATTTGAAGATGGCTATTTAATTAATAATAGAACTTTCATTTTTGGGCGATCTAGTCATCTGTTTGCTTAAACCTCAGACTTTTTTGTTGTAATCTTTCTTTTTGCATTGTGGTTATTTTTTTTAAACACTGTTCTAATAGCATGGTATAACTGCAACTAAATTCCTTCAAATAGTGAATGCCATTGACATAGTTTCTTAATATCTGAACATTACAAACATTTCTGGTAAAAGTCCATTTTTAATAAATTCTCCTCTAATTTTGATAGTCACTGTATGCTGGCTGAATGAGACAAATATGCACATACTGCATGTATATTGTCGCCAAGTTATTTATTAGGGATCTCATCCAACGTGCAAAGATTTTTTTTACATAATATAACCATGAGGAAACCAGAAAGGATGTCAGATTCAGCACAGCATTTAATTAAGTTAGAAGGACCTAAATGATCCAAACTTAATGAAATGAGTAGAGACTTGACTGGCGCACTCATGTACATCCAGGACAACTAATCTCATTAAAGACCTGTCCAGAGACGGTGCTCAGACCACCTGGAGGTGGGAAAATCTATCTTCTGGTCTATAACCGTCAGGGCTGCATCTAGCTCACACCATTAAGCTGTTAAGGGCTTGTGGTCGTACAGGGTTTCAAATCACTGGCAATGTCTAATTAGCTCAGTTACTCGAGATGGGTCTTTAAAACCGATTAGTGCAAAAAAAAAAAAAAATTATAAAATCACTGGTAAAATATTACAATTGAATGTATAATTTTCTCATAAAATAAAAAGACTGTCCTCATTTACTCATTACTTTCATGGAAGTCAATAGCCAACTTTAGGCTCTACAGAAAAGATCTGTA
>CAIGQW010000287.1:1877909-1892173 GCA_903798125.1 Danio choprae | reverse complement strand
ACCCAAAATTAACCCAATATATTTTGTCATATTATTTTACTCTTTTATAAAGACAGATGTTTTATTATTGGGTTAACCATCACTTTAAAAACACTATATAAGGGCGTACTCTCATTAGGCACGATTGCCTTGAACCGTGCCGAAATGCACTTGTGCCCCCCTCCCCTCTCCCCCGACGGCCTGCACTCACACTGCATTTTGCCTTCCGCACGCTTACGTCATCGATGATACGACTGTTCAGTTTAACAGAGAGAAGCGATCTCACTCAGCACAGTGGACATTGCTTTAGTTATATCATTTTGTATTATTTTTAGTTGTTTGGGATGCAGTGACAGCCAAATATTTTGCCAAACAGATCCACAATTTTTGACGCTCATAAATTATCAAAAAAAGTCATCATACTGCACGTATAAGGAGGTTTGCTGAAGGTGCAGGTGCTTTATTAAACTATGACAGTTTGCATTCATTGAAAAGTAAGAATGATTAATAAATCCATATTAAAGTGACTTTGCGTCTTCGGTTTCGGGCTCGGGCGTGCTTTGCACTCACACTACAAGCTTACAGCGCCAAAGCCCAACTGAATCACGCTTTAGCACATCTCTTCCAACCAGGCCAAGGCCAGCCAACTGAACCGCGACTTGTCAAACGGCCCGGGAAACGCGCCTGGGCACAATTTGGATAGCATAGTGTGAGTGCACTTTAAGAACAAGTGAAAAAAAGTGCTTGTTTTAGAAAAAGAAAAATCTAATTGCAAAATTTATAATAAAAACTGTACATTTTTTATATATATTTTAAAAGTTTGACTGTGCTTGTTGTTTGGCTATACAATTTTTCCAAAACAGCTGATCATATATAAATATATAATACAACATCAACATTTATTATTATCATTGATAATAGAAAGGAAAAGCTATACTAAAAAATTATAAAATATATACTTATGATATATATTTATAATATATATTTATGATAGTGCTTCAGTTTCATTTCATTTTTTCATTCATAGAGATTTCTTCAATGCTTCTTTTTTGTTTGCAGTAATTTATACTCACTTTTCAGTTTTGAAAAATCCCAAACTCAAAGCACATGCAGAGATGAGTTTGCGTAAAGCAGCAGTTACAAACAACAGAAAAGACCTTAGACACTGAAAACACTGGATCATGAACTGCTCTGTGCAAGTGAACACAGTGGTGCACTACACTACAGTCCCTTCACAAATAAACTACTCATTCATTTAATCTTAACAGCACTCCTTCCTTTAAGAAATGTTCCTAAAAATATGTACAACATCTTGCTATTCTGGGCAGTAAAGCGCAGGCGGTGGCAGATGTGAGACGGGGCCAAAAAGATCCCATTAGATTTATGAAGGGGGAGGAATCTGTCACAACAGTAAAGCAGGAGGACAGGAACCTCAACAGGGAAGAGCTCAGGGTTAGAGACGCCCCTGGCTCCGGTCCCAAACAGCAGCCTTCAATATGACAGAAGAGAAAGTGAGCGAGCGAGCCAAAGGAAGAGGAAGAAGGAGAGAGATTTATCAGATTTTCAGCAGCGGAGCCTCTCCTGCATTCAGTAAATGTAGTCATGCAGTAAACACCCGCACCAAGTCATTAATCAGAGGAGCTGCTGCTGTCTGTGCTGAATCACCTGCACCACTACACTGCAAGTGTTTGTGTCGACGACTGTCCTAATGTGCCGACATGAATGAATGACAGAAAAACAGAGTCATAAAACTGCAGGCTGACAGATGGAAAAGAAGGAGAACAGAGGATGTGATTGGGTTTTACAAGAGCGGAGTGAAAGGAAAACAAAAAACACACATAACGTATGGTCCTACCTCTCACTTTTAAATCTTGCCGTAATTATATACATTTTATAGATTATCTACAGCCAACTAAAGGATCTGCGCTTAACGCTGCCATGGGGAAAAATAAATCATCGTGAATCATCTTGCCCCGTAGAGGGATTCCTCCTGCGAGAGGCAATTCTGTACAGAAAGAGCACCGGATCAGCACGCCTGAGCCTAATCGAACGCTACAAACTCAATACAAGCGGAGAGAGCTGAGAAAGCCGAGGCGGTAATTAAGTATCAGAAGAATCAATTCCTCATTTCGCAATAATTACGAGCTCGTGATGTGGTGTCGGACTGATTGGCTTGATTTACCGCCATAATGGTTTTTCCACTAGCACAAAGCGCTGCATACCTCTGCAGCACAATGAGGAGAAAATATGATATATTTGGTTCAATGCTCAGAAATAGGCATTCAATTAGAAGTCTGCGCACAATTAGAAATTTCACATTTCAGAAGATCAATATGTTAGGCAGCGTCCTTTGCCTTTTTTAGCTTTTCTTGAAATGAAAAAGCTGGATTTCAGATGTTTGAGAGATAAAAATTATGCACAGCTTTTGAGAATGTGCATGCAAGAATGACTCTTACCCATCTTCTTCAGAGGACTCAGATTTGCACACTTTGTCTGGGTCAGGAAGGGTGCTGGGATCAAATTCTTCATCAGCACCTGATAGATATGCTACCACCTCCTCTTCATCCTCATCATCGTCGTCATCATCATCATTAATGTCATCACCATCCGCTTTCCTTTTCTCCTGTGTAACAAAGGAAATACCTCAATTACATGCACTTTAATCTGGTATGCATCTTTAATACTGATTATTTATCATCCATTCATGCATTTTCCTTTGGCTTAGTCCCTTTATTCATCAGGGGTGGCCACAGCAGAATGAACCGCCAACTCATCCAGCATATGTTTTACACAGCGAATGCCCTTCCAGCTGCAACCCAGTACTGCGAAACATCCATACACACTCGTTTGCGCACATACTCTACGGCCAATTAAGTTTATTCAATTCACCTGTAGCGCATGTCTTTGGACTGTGGGGGAAACCGGAGCACCCAGAGGATACCCACGCAAACACAGGGAAAACATACAAACTCCACACAGAAATGCCAACTGATCCAGCTGGGTCTCAAACCAGCGACTTTCTTGCTGTGAGGTGACAGCGCTATCCACTGATTTATTAAAATAAATAAATAAATACATTCTTTCCCATTCAGGAAACTAGCTTGTTTAGACTATGCTTGGCTGATTTCAGAGATCAGTGTAAAACTGGGAAATTTACCAAAATGAAAATTGAAACCAGATTGAGCAAAGCTGCGATTGTCAAACGCATCTTGTCAGGGAAGCATGGTTGTGTGATCAGTAGCAAGTCTCTCTTGAAAGGCTTGAAATCCTTTAAATGCCCATAGCTTTATATTATAAACAGAAGATTTAACTGCTTTCAATGATTCGGGGTGACTAATTATAACATGACTACAGAATCATATCACAGAAGAATTTATTTCAAACACTCGACTTAATAAAGACTTAAGTGAATTTGGAGAAAAATGACTTTGTGTCATTCGCTCATTTATGTAATTTAAAATGCATTAAATTGTTTACGATGTCTTTGTTATGACAAGTTGACAAAAGTAGATACATCATAACTTAAAATTACTAAGACAACATAACTTGTCTTAGTATTGTCACAAGGCCATTTTAACGGTGTCATGAAAATCTTTCTGATCACTTCTTTATGACACTGGTACCGTAGTTCTTATTGTTTTAGGTTAGATTCTACTCTGAAGTAGGAGCTAATTTAGTACCCCCAAGATCCATTCCTAGTTCCCTTGGTTAAAACATACCAGAAGGCGGGTACTTATTTATTATAAATTATGAAAAATGTTCCTCCACTGTGAAAGCCCATGTTGCCCTCCTTGAGGCCATAGAAAATACTTCACATCCTGTTTAAGGGACACATCTTGTTAAATTAGTTTTTGATCATTTGCAACCAAACAGTGTATTTTTCCTCCAGTGGTAGTGGTGGAAGAATCGATTCCAGTTCAGTCTCTGTTGTTTTGAAGTTTTTGACCTTGGGTTGGCCACAACCAGTTTTATTTTCCCCTCCCCTCCAACCCGACTTCTTGTGGCCTCAGGCAAACTTCTTGTTAATCCTGGTATGGTCTGTGGAGAGTGTCTGATCCTATGTTTTGACCTTTTCTTTGGTTTGGATAAGACATAGAAAAATTTGTGTCTATGGCAAAACTCTTTCTCCCACAAAAACAAACAAAACATGAAACTATATTGCCATATATATTAATAAATAAATATATTCAATTTAAACAGATTGGCCAGAATTGGGAAATTTTCTGTGTCAGCCTTGTATTTTGGTACAATCTATTTCAGATAAATGAACAAAATGAAGTTAACACAAACTGAACTGTTGTTGGCCACTTTATATGGGAGTTAGTCAAAGCCCATCTGTCTATGTGGGCGGCACTTGGGCTGAATAGTCTATATTGCAGGCCAGTCTTTGACATCAGGAATGTGATTATGGGGCACCTGCATGTCTGTGCATTGGGCTGATATGGAGTCTGTTCAGGTACAGGTTGTTCTGCATTCAGTGGTGCTTCTGCTTGTGTTGTAATCTAATCATGTTTTGTGAGACCCATTTGAATTCTGCTGACAGACCTGCGCTTTGAACGGGCTCGTATATGTGCACCGAATAACACCAGAGAATGAGAACAGCCATAAAAGGAGGTCAGTAATGAAGTTTCTTGAATAGAACATGAACTTAGAACAGCAAACTAGATTTGGAAAATACGCTAACACTATAATAAAAAAGACACCATCATAATCATAAAAGGTTTGGGGTCAGCAAGATGTATTTATGTAGCAAGGAAAGATCCATTAAATTAATTAAAAGCGACAGCAAAAAAATTGTGGTTTTAATGTCTGAAATGATTTCCAATTTAAATAAATACAGTTGAAATGCAGTTTATATCTATAAAGTAATAATAAAACTATGAATAAACTGTATTGCAGTTTTGGCACTGATAATAATGATAAAATGTTTCTTGAGCACCCAATCAGCATATTAAAATGATTCCTGAAATATAATATAACACTCAATCATTTTTGAAAAAGGAAGTTTCATTTAAAATATATAAAAAAGTTATTGTCATATATCAAGCTAATGCAGTCTTGGTGAGCATAAGCAAATGTATTAACATTTGAACAGCAGCACTTATTTGCTGTAAATATACTTTAATTTAAAAACAATATTTAAAATATTAATGAATATAAATTTTTCTATAGAAAATTGTAAAAAGTTTACTCCTGAATTACAAAATAACGAGAGAATCCTAACAAATTAACCTTACTTTCTGGTTAGATAGCCTCTGTCAAAACTATTTAATTTCTAATATTAACAAATAAACAAGCAGATATCTTGGTGACATTTCCAAAAATGGAGTTAAAAAATCCCTCTTTCAATTACACAAACAAAGTTCCCGAAAAAGAATTTCAAGAAAGGCAAAACTTTGCATTCTGACGAATTTGTCTTTAGTAAACATATGGTGTTATATTAATGAATATCTCTGTGATACCTGCCACCAATTGAGCATCAAGGCTCTAAAAAGATCCATCTATTACATCAAGCGTCTCGAGAGAAGCAGCAAAAAAAGTGAAACTGACAGGGAATGAAGCAGCACCGCTCTGTGTTATAGCATATGCTGTCAAATAATGATTCAACAACTCTCTAAATTAATCTGGACCACGTGTAACGACGGACAGATCGACCACCATTTGGGCCGTAAAATCGAAGGAATAAGTGAACGCTAAAAGAGAGCTGAGAGTCATTGTTAGGGAGGTGATAAATAGTCTTGCGTTCCTGGACAGACGATGCATTGATCAGATGACAAACGAGAGGAGAGCAGCAGCTGCATTTCCATATGGATGCGCAGAGCTCAATCCCCCAGCGAGGACAGGCAGAGAGAGACGTGACTCATGACAGCTGCCATCCTGTGAATTATGGGCCGTCAGCGGGAGGGAAAGGCCAGAGACCAGGGCCATCTCTCCCCTATGACAGAAACTCCTCATTTCAAGTCAGATACAAGTTTATGAACCTTTGAAATCATTGAATCGTGCCCTGGTTTTCGATTTTGAAGGCCCCTTAAGTTTGGAGATCCTAAAATCTCAATAATGTGAGCAAATGGTCACATTTTTCAAACTTTTTGCCAAAATTATTCAAATTTGTTACATCATACTGGTACAACTGTGTATGAGAAATTTAAAATGTTGAATGCGCCAAAAAGCATAACAAAATAGCACTACTTGTTTAAACTGCAAGACTCACAAAAAAATAAAAATCAGCTCGAGTTTGTTGCAGAGTTCTCTACTGTGGTACAGTAGTTGTTAACTGTTTTGGCCATGGGACACACATTATCCCATGGTCATTAAAGAGCGACCCATTTGTTGTTCTTTTTTCCATATACTCTACATATAATCCTATTGTAGTTAACACATACATGAATTCAACAAAAATAACTAATAATGATGGATAAACACTAAATAGCTGACCCAAACTAGTTTTTGTTGATACATTAATATGAGTAGTGGTATGAGCCAGCAGTTAAATGCTGGTAATTTCTTTTGCTCTTTATTTATAATGTGATGTACAGTGTGTGCTTACGTATTTGTGCATGCAGTTGAAGAACGCATTGTGAGCACAGCATATTTTGTTACAAACTGCAAAAAAGTTGTGCTTGTGTTACATTTGTTATTTAAAAGATACATGATTATAATGTCAGACAGTATTTTATATGCAGTATATAATTGTATTTTTACCTGGAAAACTCCTACATCCTATACTATACTCACACTCAATCATTCTATCAGATTTTGATGGTACATGCATGCAAAACTTCATCATGTTTTCAGCTCTCCGGTATGAGCTCAGTGAAATGTTTTGTTTGATCAGTAATCTGTTTAGTTATCAGTTAAAGCTAACGTGGTTGTCAAAAAGTTGTCAAAAAATTATTTTATATCAAGCATTAACTGTCATGAATCACTGAGTTTGTGAAAGCAGCAAACTTTGGGTGTGCGAGAACCACTTGTTCGTGACAACTGAAACTACAAGTTTTGCCGCTTTCTGCATATCTCACAAATTTAACTTCTCCAGGATTCTGTCTGAAATGGCATTTAGAAGAATGCATCAGTGACAGAAAAACTTTCAAACACATCTTTCAAAATCACAGTCATGCATTACAAAAAACCCACTCACTTTTAGGTCACAACCCTCCAGTTGAGAAACACTGCTCTAGTACAAGTCACAAATGTATCTGTAATGTAAACTAGTTTAAAGCAAAATGAAACTATGTGCTCAACACTCACAACGTAAATAGGAGGATCTCTGTGCCACAATGTCCCGGTTCTATCCCAAAACCACCAACAGTTACCATAACTTTAGTAGCAACTAAGGATGCCAATGCTTAATTGTAGTAGAAAATACTGTAGTGGGGGCATGTAGGATGTCAACAACTCAAACCAAAATCTTTCAGATACAGCTAATGTGATCGATCCTCAATGCTACAGTGATTGACCCAAGCAGGTTTGTTCAGTTATGACTTGTTTGTTATGACTCTTTTCAGTTGTGAATCTGTTCTTTATTTTTTTGTCTAAAACACATTGTGCACTTTGATCGTTAAACGTTGGCACAAGCAGCTACACACTGCATGAACAGTTATATCTGAAAAGGCATAATGGAGCACTTTACAATCCTGTTACATGACGTTGAGCCCCATACCTCTTTATGCTGTTTGCTTGCTTCCCTTCGAGCTGCTTTCTCCTTCAGTCTTTTCTCCTGTATAAAATCAGAGAGAGAAAAAAAGAAACAGACTTACTTAGATTTGGTCACTGTGCAATCACATAAACATGTCAAAGAGCAAGGGTTCAAAATGATTACACAGACTCAGAAGGGGAAAGTACATTTTTACTTCACAGCTCTGCACTTCTTTTTGGAGAGAGAATGAATAGGTGATGTTTGTCACACTTTTCAATATTAAAGGCGTCTGGAGTGCCAGACACAACTATACACATTACTAGTGACTCAAAGATGTCTGGGAGACCGGAATTATGAGGAGGGTGCAGGCTGAATGGAAATCAGTTAGCTGAGAGTGTGATAAAACCAATGTCAAGTGCATTTCATTGGCTTTTCATTACTTTCCAAATGTCAAATGATGCTAAATGTGGAAAGAGATCCATCAGTTCACTTGGAAACGTCATTGAACAAACAGCGGCACAGACTCAAAGTCAGTGCCATCAAAATTTACTGGATGCAATTTTCATGTAACCATTTTTAATATGAAGATCATTAGTTATATCACTTTCATCATATGATCATACTGACTGGTTTGAATGAATATGCCCATTTTTGCCACATTCTTGGGTGCTTTTAGAAAATATATATTTATATAATAATAATAATAATAATAATAATAATAATAATAATAATTAAGCAACATTGGGCTAAACGTTATTTTATCTATTTCTCTGACAGGATATGTCCAAGGGTGATAAATTACTAACAGAACCTTCATTTTTGGGTGAACTAACCCTTTAAGACAGGGACTTACAATTACTTTACAGGGATAGATCACCCAAAAATTAAATGTATTTATTTATGTACTCCCCCTCAAGTTACTCCAAACCTTTTTTGAGTTTATTTATTCTGTTGAAAATGATATTTAGAAGAAAACTGAAAACCTGTAACCATAGACTCCCATAGTAGAAAAAAACAAATACTATGGAAGTCATTGGTTACAGGTTTTCTTAAAAAAATTATCTTCTTTTGTGTAAAAATATAAGAAAGTCAAACAGATTTGTACCAAAATGAAAAGTGAGCAAACGATGACAGACCTTTCATGGTTTTTGGTGAACTACCCCTTTAAGTGTCACATTTATTTATCCTCGACAAGCCTAAAGCAGTCAAAGTACCAGCACAAAAACACACTCAGCAAAAAAAAAAAAAAAAAAAAAAAAAAACCTCACTCATAAAGCCCTATAGAAGTTTAACACCATAAACTCTATAAATAGTTTAGCATGCTCCCACAGATCCACAAGAACTATTAACACAAGAACTGTTCTATTAAAAAAATGCACAGATTTGATAATATCATCTCTGAAGGTCTAAACACAAAGTCTACCTTTAAAAGTAGTTAAATTTTACTGGCACAACTAGATAACAGAGTTGCTGACTTGGCACATGTCATACAGTAAATGCAGCAAAAAAAACATCAGCAGTTTTAAATGAAATAAATAAATTCTATGTCGTCCCTGATGTTAGTCTTTACCTTTCTCAGGGTTGAGCTTTAAATGCTGCTCTGCTAGAGTAATAAAGACTCCATGAGAGAAAGTGAAAGACATAGGCAGCAGCGTGTCTGATTAATGAGCATCTGCACGTATCTGATGGATTACTGAGGAGCTGCCTCTCAAAGTCTCTGACAGCACAAAATACAAAATCAAAATGGATTAGGATGGTTAGGCTTTTCACAGGAACTTTCACAGACACCAGTTTTCTGCTTTGTATCTATCAGAGAAATGGACAAAAATATGGCTTTCACCGTGTGTCAGTCTGGATGTTATTAATTGACAGAACTGGTAGGAGAAACTGCTTGAAGAGGCTGGCACCAGCATGTTTTTATTGAAGCTTCAGTTGGCTGAGAAGAGAAAGATGTCAAATGTACTATCCTGGGTTAACAAGGAAAGTAACTCTCTTTAAAACCAAACCAAACATTTTGACTGACGGACTCTGAATCAAGTTTCCAAGTCTTCCAAATCAAGTCTTATGGTGATCAGAAAAGGTAAACTGACAAACAGAGTCATACTGCATGTGCAAGAGGAAGTGATTCCATCGATAAAGGAAAATCCAATTAAGTGCCTCGGGAAGTGGTTCAATGATTTATTTACTCACAGGAACAACATAAGCAGTACAGAGAAGCAGACAGAGGAATGGTTGAGGAAGATCGAAAAATCAGGGCTTCCGGGGAAGTTTAAAGCATGGCTTTACCAACATGGATTGCTGCCAAGACTCATGTGGCTGTTAACGGTGTATGAAGTTCCCAGGACAATTGTCGAAGGAGTGGAGAGAAAGATCAACAAGCACCTCCGGAGGTGGCTGGGAATGCCTCCAAGCTTCACTTCAGTAGGCCTTTATATAAGATTAGGGCAGCTCCAACTTCCTCTGTCATATGTGGTGGAGGAATTTAAGGTAGCAAAGTGCGGGGTCATAATAACATACAGAGACTCCCAGGATGAGCAAGTCAGGCAGACAAGCATCCTTACAAGATCAGGACGCAAGTGGGCAGCTGACTCATCTATTGCACAAGCTGAAAGTATGTTGAAGCTACGTGACATCATGGGAACACCATGCACAGGAAGACAGGGTCTTGGAACTTCCCATATCCATGGGGGAAGGCTGGATCCAAGAATAGAAGGGCCATGATCCAGGAGGAGGTACAGAACCTGGAGGAGGAAGGACGAAGAGCTAGGGCAGCAGTGGAGCTAGCGTCCCAGGGAGCATGGACCAAGTGGGACCTACCCAAGAGAAAGATCACATGGGGAGATCTGTGGAGATTGGAACCTTTCCGAATTTCGTTCATGTTAAGATTGGTGTATGACACACTCCCAACTCCGACAAACTTGCACAAGTGGGGCTTAAGAGAGGACCCATTATGCAAGCTTTGTGGGGAGAGGGGTACCATGGCACACATCCTGTCAAGGGTGTAAAACAGCACTTGCCCAAGGTAGATACAAGTGGCGCCATGACAAAGTGCTCATGACACTCGCTAACACCCTGGAGCAAGAGAGACGCAAGAAGCACCAACCACATGGAAAAGCAATACCATCAATCAAGTTTGTAAGAGCGGGTCAAAAGCCACCAACCACAGTAACAACAAGAACCAATCTGCTGCAAAAGGCCCAATCATGGGAAATGAAGGTAGACCTGAGAGAAAGACTGCAATTCCCCCCGGGTGTCCAGACAACCCTGAGGCCAGATGCAGTACTGTGGTCTGAAGAGGCAAAAAAGATCAGTCTCATAGAACTTACAGTCCCATGGGAAGAGGGTTGTGAGCAAGCAGTTGAGAGGAAGAGCGCCAAATACCAGGACCTCTTGCTTGACTGCAGGGTGAAAGGTTGGCGGGCCTGGCTCTTTCCAGTCGAGGTCGGCTGTAGAGGACTCCCTGCACAATCAGTATGGTGGATGCTTACAGCCATTGGGGTGATGGAGATGGAGAGAAAGATAACTGTTACCAGGATGGTTATGGAGCAGGAGAGAGGAGCTTAGCTGGAAGCCGGGGGGAGTAGATGGGAAGTGATTTGGCCACCACTGCTGACCCACCAATTTTGAGGGTTTTGCGGCTTAGGGTTGAAACACCCAATGATCGTTGGATACCACCTGATGACATCAACTCTTCCTGGCTAAGGCTACATTCACCAAAAGTAAATGAAGGAGAAGCATCTTTGGATGTAATTGTAATTGTAAAAATTATATTTTAAATAAAAAAAATGAATTTTCAATTGAAAAAATTGAACAAAATAGTACTGTAATTGTATTGATTGGGAAAAAAAAGTCCATAACAATAGGAGCTGAATGGGAGTTTGCAAATACATTGGCTAAATAGCAGATAGGCTTTTAGGCTACATTGCTATACTACCGCGATACTATACTGCTATTCTAGGCTATTTAAATGGTTAAAGTTTAGTAATCCTTAAAATAAAAATAATATTATATATATATATATATATATATATATAAAATATTATATATATATATTATTATTTTATATATAGTGCTCAGCATATATGAGTACACCCCATTTGGAAAATGAATATTTGTATCCATTTCTCAGTGAATATGGGTAATATATATATTGGTGCTTTTGAACAAAACAGATTTATTAAACAGATATATTTATTGAAATAATATTTTAGTCACAGAACATCTTTAGAAATGGAAAGATAATACATTTAAATTCATGCAAAATATTGCAAAAATAAATAAAAAATACAACATTTCAACAAAATTGTCAATATTTTTTGTTTCTCTTGATTTTTGCTATTTTTGAAATATTTATTTTATATTTTTCCCTAACATATAAATTTGGGCTACTAATTTTTGAGCCATTATCGTAAGTTGAAATTAACAAAAATATATAAAAAGCATTTATTACTTTAGAAAGCATTTCATTATCAATTGATTTTATTTCACATTTCCCTATAAAGTTTTTTTAAATAATTAAGAAAGAGTAAAAAAAAAAAGTTTAATTAGAAAAGTTTTCTAACTGCGGCCAAGTGGTAAACAAACACGCTGAATCATTGAGCCGCATCGGTTTATATCCTCTCTCCGCTATTTACTTAAATAAAAGTGCAAAACAACTAAAAGCAAATAAAAACTAACTTTAGGCATTAACAGTAAGGGAAATGGACCATAAAACCATGTCTAAAGAACATGGTGCTTATCTGCACCAGGTCCAGTTATAGAAATAGATCCCAATATTTCTGTGCCTTCTCACTGAGTTATACACTCCTAGAAATCGATCTCCAGAAAAAAAAGAATTCTGCATCACACAAACTAAGGATGTACTTCACCTTATTTGCCTCTGAACAAGAAAAAACTCGAAAGTGGTACATCACACTGCTATTTTGCCAGAGAGCAATCCTTTAAAGTCTTGTCCAATACTACAGTACAAGATCTAAAGTAATAAGTCAGAAGCCCAATCTCATGCACTGATGCCTGGAGCTTGAAGCCAGGCCGCCTGCACAGGCATCTCAGATATTTCGATCTGCCCAAACCTGCAAGAGCACCAGCCACAGGGCCAGAGTGTCTTTCCATTGCCCATCGCCCACAGCTCCTTGTATATTACTTTAATCAAAGTACCTGGAGCTGAACATAATCAATCAAAATGCTTCTTTGTATCATTTTATTTAAGGAGGAGCTGCATGGACTTGGCATGAACCAGGAGGATGAAAAATATGAAGGAACGCTCATCAGCCTCACCCTGTGTTTCTCCTTGATTTTACGGCGGTACTCCATCTTGTCGAACTCTTGGTCTTCTCTGCGGAGCCGCTCTTTAGCTGCTTCTACATTGATGCCAGATGTCTCCTCATCCTCCTCTTCATTTGGTACCACAGTCCTTTGCAGTGGAGGCCACTGCTGCACCACCTGCACATATCCATCACAGTTCACAAACACTGCTTTGTTTAAAATATGTAAACACCCGGACTAATTACAGACTCCAATATTTCTACAATGTGTTAAAATATGCTACATATATTTTTTTAACCATGCTAATAATTTGATAAAGAAATGCTAGCAATGTATTAAACATGCACACTCTGTTTTAAAACTTTAACAGTGTTGAATCATAAGTTGAATTATTTGAGTAATATTGTAAAACATCTTGGAGTATGCCAAGTCATGGTAAGTGTTTTAAATCATACTAGAAATGCAAGCAATGTATTAAAACAGTTACCATGACTTGGTCCAGGATTTTTTACAATATTACTCAAATAACTCAACTTATAATTTAACACTGTTAAAGTGTTTTACAACACAGTGTGCATGTTTAATACATTGCTAGCATTTCTAGTATGATTTAAAAAACTATGTTTTATCAGAAACTAACAGTTTTAACAGTATGTATGAAGCATATATAGCAATGTGCTGAAACATGCTAGCAGCAGCATGCTATGTCACTCTACCGAGGAGAATTATGCAAGAAAGATGCTACCTGTTATAAAATGCTATGAAACAACCAGGCTAGAATTTGTGCTTGCAATTTTTAAAATCTGCTATTAGTGTACTAAGACATGTTAACAGTGCTAAAACATGCAAGTAACATTTAAAAATATGCTATAACATGCTAACAGTGTTAAATCAAGCAAGAAACATGCCAGCAATGTGTTGTACCAGGCAAGCAGTATTACATTATGCTCCACACATGCTAGCAATATGCTAAAACATGATATTGTGCTAAATCATGATAAACCATGTAAGAAAAGTGTTAAAAAAACATGTAACTGTTTTAAATGATGATATCAGTGATAAATCACACTAAAAGTGTTATCAATGCTTTAAAAACATGCTGTAAATAAGCTAAGTTTTGCTAAAAACACATCAGAAACTTGCTACAAATGTTTCCTCATAAAACCAGGCATAAAGGTAATTTTTTTTACATTGAGATTTAAACATCACCTGAACTCTGAATAAATAGGTTTTCCATTAATTTATACTTAGTTAGGATATATTTGACCAAAATACAACTATGTGACAATCTGATGGATTAAAAAAATAAAATAAAAAATAAAAAAAGAGAGAAAAATTGTCTTTAAAAGTTCCAAATTAAATTTCTTAATGCATATTACTAATA
>CAIGQW010000287.1:1772944-1877509 GCA_903798125.1 Danio choprae | reverse complement strand
ATATAAATAAATATATATTTTATATATATTTATGGAAAGCAATTTCTAAAATATCTCTATGAGACATGATCTTTTAATGGGCATAAAAGAAAAATCGATAATTTCATACAATGTATAGTGTAGCGATTCCTACAAATATTTCTGTGGAAGTTAACACTGGTTTTGTGATCCATGGTCACATATTACATGCAAATTGCACTATGTAGTTTAAACGTTTTGTCTTTCAAATCACTGCTAGTAATGTTTGAGTTCTGATAATACAAACCTTTCCCTCTTCAGTGAAGACCTTCTTGGTGTTAACCTTGAGGTTTCTCTTCTGTATTTTCTTGGCATCTTTGAACTTGGACTCCTTTTGTTTCTTATTCTTGGCATCAGCATCTGCGTCCTAAAGGAGGAGAAAGAGTGTTTTACATAACCAGTCGTAATCATAGAAGCTGTCGTTTTAACTCCCCGGGGGACAAGATTAAACACACTGCACACAGCGAATTCATAAAGGAGTTCTGAACAGTTCATTCAATCCCTTCATTTATCCAGGCCAGCGAAACGCCCAACACAACTCCACATTATTACTTTCTTCTTTACAGTCATTACAGCTGAGTGCTGATGAGATGTGAAAAGGTTCAGATCTTGAGGAAAAACACTTTCCACTTGAATACTCTACAAACTTGAAAAAGAGTAGCTGCTCATCTGCACTTCAACAGCTGTGTGCTGCCAATCTCACCTTAATACAGTCTTCAACACAACACATCACAACCTGGCAATCCAGTTGAGTAAACCTAATCATGTATGTGCTTCTGAATATTCATATATTATGTATAATAAAAATTATCAGATTCTTTTTAGGCATGTTGTTTAATAACACTTCACAATAGGGCTCCATTTATTAGCATTGGTTAATTAAACTAAACAGAGAATGAAAATTATTGTAAAGAATTTATTAATTCCAAGTTATGTTAATTTCTTAGCACATTCAAATCAAAATTATTTAATGGAGCTAATAACTAATAAAGTTAAGTTGTATTTTTTAAGCGTACATTACCATAATCCCTGTAACAAGTGCAGGTGTTTCTCACTGTTAATGTTACTTAATGTATTAACTACCACTTAACTAATAAGAATTTTGTTACCTTTTGTATTTTGTTTCCTTTTTTCAATTGAATCAAATAATAACACTGAATCATTTATATGGCATTTTTCTAACCACTCAAAGTATTTTAGAGATTTGAAGAGGAAAATCTGCTCAACCTCAATGCTGTGTGTGTTCTGGTGCAGCTTATTGGTGGAGAGGAAACTCATTTTGAGGGACTTCATGGGATTTTTAATGACCACAGAGATTCAGGCCAACTTCTCATCTGAAGGATGGTGCTCACTAAGGCCCTGTGTTTACATCTGGTATTAAAATGTGTTTTCCACTAGTTGAAGTCAATGGGTGTCATCAACCAGCATTTTTCAAAATATCTTCTTATGTATTCAACAGAAGAAACAATTAAGGGTTTAAAATCACATGAGGGACAGTAAATGGTGAGGTAATTTCAATTTATGGGTAAACTATCCCTTTAATATCATGTGTGAACACCACCTAAAAGTATAATGTCCCTGTCACTACACTGTGGCACTAGGACCCAGACCGACCAAAGGGTAAGCACCCCTGACAGTCTCAATAGCATCTCTTCCAGCAGCAAAGTAGTTTTCCCAATTGGTCTCCCATCCAGGTTATGACCAGCCCCAACATTTACTTTAAATAGCAATGCTATTAGTCTTGCTAAATTAAAAACACATTAGCTTAAAAAAACCCTTACTGAACTTAAACGTTTGAAAATGTAATAAATAATTGTATATCTAATAAATAATAATACCACTATATGAACACCATTGCCATTGGGTTTTTTTAAATCTAAAGTTTATCAACATTAATATTAACTTAAAGTTCATTAACTAATGTTAACAAGCACTAACTTTAATTTTAATAATGCATTAGTAAATGTTGAACTATGATGAATAAATGTTGTATAAGTATACATTATTATTACTTCATGTTAGTAAATACATGAACTAACATTACCTAATGAAACTTTGCTGCAGTATTTAATTGTGGAGCCTCAAGACAAATGAGGCAACGTTGACATGACTCACAGGTCCGCGTCTCTCATAAACCTGCCAGGTCTGCACAAGAGTCATACTAACTGTGTCTCAAAGGCATATTGAAAGAAGTGTTATATAATTCAGCACATTCTGGTATCTGCAGGCCTACTGCAACTGCATGCTGTGAGTGCAAAGTGCAGAAGCCCTCCTGAATCACAATGCAGTGGGTCGTATCCAAAGCGTTGTTTAAAAGAGTTTTCAAGATTATTGAAAGTGTCATGTCAAAAATCCCCTACAGGACACCTATCAAAACAGGATCACTTGTTAATCACTTGATAATATAAGTGCACATTAGTCCAAAATAAAAAGACAGGTTATGTTCCCTTTATGACCATGACCTGCATCTTGCATTACGAAACATGCAAATGATGGATGCAGGAATGTCCTGTTAATGTATAAAAGAAGCATAAGTTACATTTAGATGCTTCTGCACTGCAAAATATAACGTTTACTCTATATTATAGCCAAATGTACGTGAATATTTCCTTTGAACAAATTGTTGTCTATTTCAGTCGCACTTTTTACTAGCAGGTGCAATAAAAGGAAGCATACATGACATTTCCTGTACACTGAAATGCAAGCTATATGCTTCTAATGTGCTCAAAGTGTGAACAGTTGATTAACCGTAAAGACACCAGGTGTGTTGTTTATTTACCTCCTCATCCTGGATCTCTTCTTTGACATTGAACACATCTTTACGCTTGACTGTCAGCAGGTCCACTTCTTTCTGGTCATCCTCATCATCTTCATTAAAGCCACAGAGCAGAGAAATGGGCTTTAATGATTCCTGGTCCTCGTTATCTTCATCATCATCATCATCATCATCATCATCATCATCATCATCATCATCATCATCATCATCATCATCATCTTCTTCTTCAGACTCTGAGGGTTCAGATTTGGGCTGCTGTTGTTTGAGTTGAGCTGTGAAACTCTGCAGCTCATCTTCAGACTGGTGTCCTGCAGTGCTGCTGTCGTCCTGTGCTCCTCTGCTCCTTTGCTGCTGGGCCTTTAGGAGGAAACGGACCCGTGGCGCCACCGCCAAACCCAGAGACCTGTAATAATACAACTCAGCTTAAACCATAGAAATTTAAAAAACAACTTAGAAAAATAATAAACCATTTCAAACTTATTTTATGTAATGAAGAATTTGGAGAAATATAATAGAAAATAGAGAAAATTACAACGGCTACATGCAATTTTAAAAGAATTTATATTAGGTGGCCTTAACTACGGTCTACTTGTTTAAAAAAATTAAAAAATACAATGTACTTAATGTATTCATAATCTATTGCAGAACACTTCTGGTGCTGGATATGGGTAGGGTTACGAGCGGGTTAAGGTGTAAGGGGTGGACAACAGTGCAATTATACAGGTAATAACAAAAATTTATTACAGAAGTAATTACATGCAGGTACTTATGATTAAGTACAATGTTAAAATAATCTTTTACACAACAAGTACATTGTAACAATGATTAACTTCAGTGTAAGTACATATTAGTTAAGGCCGAAAAAACTTCAGATATGGTTATTGATATGACTCCTGAACTAACTAACTAGTTACTTTTCTTAGTTAATATTACAGCATTTACATGTGAAATGTCACTGCAAAATAAAGTGCTACCCGCAAGACTACAATTATTTTTGAAAGAAAAATATTAACAGTATCTGCTTTCAAAACAGATGGTGAAGTTTTCTTCACGAGGATTTAATTGCATAACAATCACACATTGTTTTAAGTGCCAAAGTGCCACACACACACAGAGGACTGCTGGCACTGGGCATCCACTCACATGGCATATTCAGGGAGCTTGAGCTGCAAAACATCAAAGACATCTTTGTTCTTCATCAGATAGACGGAGCGGAGGTAGGACACGAAACACTGGAGAAAAGAGAAGATGCATTATGGAGGATAAAATCGGAAAACTTATCCCTGACAAACACATTAGTGAGAGTGCACAAGCAGGCGTTTCTGTGGCAGCAATTTGCCCGATTACATTTCACGCTGTTCTTCTCTCTATAATGAGCCCTGTGAAGCTCAGACTGGAGCGCGAGGCAGACAATCAGATTATACTAAAAGCACAGCTCTACAGTATAACGTCAGGCGTCTGAGATGAGTCTTACCCTCTGTGCTCGCTCTTTCTGCTCTTTTTCCTGGGCCAGGAAGGCCTCCAACTTCTGCTGAACAGACATCAACTTCTCTGGGTTCACCCTGCAGATGAAGTACAGTATTAAGACTTTTTATTGGCTTTTGTGTCAAGCGATCAATTGCAAGTGTAAATTGTGTCAGATACATTTGTGCCTGGATCACAATAATGCAATAATTAAATAATAATAATTTTGTATTACAAGTATTATATTATACATATTATATTATTTTATTTTATGCAATACCAAACACACATTGCTATAATGTAAAACTATTACCTGCTGCTTTAAAAAAAATGTTCACATAAGATTATAAAAATGATTGGTAAATATATGATTTAATTTGCTTCAGATAAATGAGCTAAATAAATAAGGCTAGATCATCTAAAGCATTCAAATCATTGTGTTATTTCTGTGAATACAGTAAGACTGACTAACAGCAAACACAGAATCAAGCCTGTGGAGACTGTAAATTTCACACAGCAGAAATCACTGATCATAATGATCACATGTCGTCTTTCATTCTCAGCATGCACATGGAGTCCTCCATTTTTCAGAGAACAATAATACGGTCATGCAATTACACTAATGCACTGTCAACACATTATTTTTAATAGCCCAAGCCCAATGATACTGACTGAGTGTGGTAAAGGAGAGATGCACTCACTGGATTTTATTAATGGGAACTTTTTTCTCTAGAAGTTGTGAAATCATGCCCTTCTCCTCCGAAGGCAACAGGACAAGAAGAGCCTCTCCTCCCTCTTTATACCTGCAGAGATACACAGAAAATGCAAGTGTGACCTCCACTAATATCAGCACCATTGTAAAATATGAGCAAAGGTGGCTGTGAAAGATGTCTTTATTATGTAACCTTTTGAACTGTATCTCAACATATTAACAAAAAAAAAAAAAGCAGCGTGACTTTGTATTTTTGTAAATGGCTGCATAATATATAGCAATACCATGCAATAAATAAGCGATTTTCAAAAAGTATTTTTGTGTGACTGATTGTCATTAGCACAACATTTGAAAGACTTCTCAGCACATCAGGCAATGTAGTTGCATGAGAATACACATCTCTGAAACCAAGCATGCTGGTTTTCTTGTCTGGAAATCAGTAAATCTCTTGTTTGTTTTTTTTGCTTTCCTGAGTGTTCTTGATGTTTTCAGGTTGATAAAACTATACCAGTAGACAAAGTTGTGGTTAAATATTTTATTTATGTTCGTTTACATTGCTAAATGTCTAAATTGTTTTATGCAACAGTAAAACATGGCTGTTCTCGTTCAAGTTGTCCTTGAAATAACATGAACTTTGTTGGTAAATAACATTTTAGACATATCGTATTGAATATCACATTATTTAGCACGCTATTGCATATCACGTTTCTTCAATATTGAACAGCCCTAATGAAAATAGAGGCATTTTTTTACTTGCAACTCTATCAAACAATTTGTAGTGATGCCGGACTGTAGTTTTGAAGACTTTCTGACTTGTCTAGACTGTGACAACTTTTACAATTCCCCAACTGTGATTCTTGAAGATTTTTATGTCCATTAGATCTGTCCTTCTAATACAGTGTTGACAAAAACAAACATACGTCCTCTTTCAGACTGATTCGTAACACCAGCTCACTACAATTTCTTAATTTCTGCTCTGATGGATGTAATTATTCTAATTTCCTATAGCCACTTCATATTCTGTGAATATGCTTAAACACAGCTCTGTTTTTTGGTTTTACACATTATAATGAATGACTAGGTTTTGCCTATGTGTTACCTGAGATACAGGAAATCATGGTTGAACAATTTTCTATTCCTAGTCACCCATCGGTGCTAAAAATGTCAAATATCTTTAAAAACAAGCGTGGTGACGTAATAGTGGTGATAATAATTGGTGTACGTATATTTATAATTGTTTTTTGATGAAACCTTTTTTGTGTTATTTTGAGTAAGAGGTTAAGAAAATTAATACATGTTTCACAGCCTTCTTTACTCATATTTATTGTCAAAATTGTTGCCCTCCTGTGATTTTTTTCCCTCCTTTTTCATATATTTCCCAAACAATGCTTAACAGGGCAAGGAATTTTTCACAGTATTTCCTATAATATTTAACTTTTGGAGAAAGTCTTATTTGTTTTATTTCGGCTAAAATATAAAGGCAGTTTTTAATTTTTGAATAACCATTTTAAGGTCAATATTATTAGACAGAACAAACCACTGTTATACAATGACTTGACTAGTTACCCTAATTAACATAGTTAAGCTTTTAAATTTCACTTTAAGCTGAATACTGATATCTTGAAAAATATCTAGCAAAGTATTATGTACTGTCATCATGGCAAAGATAAAAGAAATCAGTAATTAGAAATTAGTTATTAAAACTATTATGTTTAGAAAAATATACAGAGGGGCTAATAAATCAGGAGGGCTAATAATTCTGACTACAACTGTATATATATATTAACATGAAAAAACGTAAGTGATATGAACTGTAGCTTTAAGGTCACGGCATGTGGTCTGCTGCAGCACAGGCCCTTGTCTTTCTTTAAAAGCTCAGCTCTACGAGTGTTGGTGTGAAACTCCTGAGATTTCTGCTGAGGCTGGTGATCTATGAAGGGGAGTTACTGAGGATATCGATTCCACGGTGAAAAGACAAGCGCAGCGCGGAGAGAAGAGAGCAAGGCTGGCAGCTGGGTGGACGGCAGGTGTGTGGCATCTTGCTGTAAGCGCTGAGAAATTTGACAGGTTTCTATAGTGAGACTGTAGTGCTTAATACTCGCCCTCAAGGTGAGACTGTAACAAGTCAAGCCAGAGTCCAAAAATGGCCCAACTCAATAGCTGAGCTGCTGTTAATCCATCATGAGCTTGACATGTGTATGGTGACTAAATTAGATTTTATTTATTAGTAATAATTCTAATGTCAACATTGTTTCCGTATGTTTTAGGTATGTGAAAGTGGTGAGGAGCAGATCTGCCATCTAGTGTTAAAGCCAAGTAACTGTTCAGATATTTTCTTTTTATTATTCGGTTTGACGAGTTAACCATCTTTGAGTATATTATAAATCAGTTTTATTCAGTGTCACGAGGGGGAGGGGTACCCTCACCTCACCTAAACATCCCGTCCCCCCAACGCAATTATAGCAGCTAGAACTCGTATATAACATAATGAATATACAGGCTAATATAGTGCAAATATTTTCGGTTCATTTCTCTATAGCAAACGTACAATCTGTGGAGTGCACACTAAATGGCACAACGCTGTTTACAAGCAGTTTTCCTGGTTAACCCACGGTTAAAATACCATTTGAACGATTACATGAGACAAAAGATGTTCATCCGCCTTTATTTTACACTACAACCAGGAGAAAAAATTAAAGAATTATGCCGTTCACTCGCATTTCACTGCAATTTAAAATGTCTATGCAGCGATGTCAAGCCTTATAACAGAGCATCAAAAGCTTTGAATTTTTTCCAAGTTAAAAGATTTAAATAAAATGGACAGAATTCGAAAGATGAGACTGCATGCATCAACTGAAACAGCATAAGTTTGGGATTTAATACTCAATACTGATTTGTCCAAATAATGATGTTTAAAACAAGAAGCTTTAAATGATGATATGCACATGCAGTAGTTAAAACAACAGAGTATTTTTTCAGTGCACGTTTGCCAACATGAAAATTTCTAGTACGAATATGTGTACCAGTGCACCCCTATAATACAGTGTATAAGTGTTACCTTGCTGTTCTGCCAACTCTGTGGATGTATGTGTTTGCATCTTCAGGACAGTCAAACTGAAGCACCCAGTTTACAGCAGGAAAGTCTAAAAGCACAAAACAAAAATTCAGGGTTAAAATCTCTTTACATATTATGGAGACAGATTTCTCCAATGCGAACCCTCTTTTGGGGTAAAATAAATGATAATACAAAAACTAAATACATGTAGTGAAAAAGCATTACTGAAATGGCATGGACAGATATTTTTTAAGGCTGATTGTATTGCATATGCATTTGTATGACTTTTCTTTAGACAAAAAAGCAGAACATATATGTATATTTTAAGATTTGCAGCCGTCAGGGACTCCAGTCGCACACTAATTTGCCCGGTTTAGTAAAATTCCCCAAAATGTGTTCAATCACAGCTATCAATCACACTGAATTCATTGCAGGTCATGCTCAGTAATTAATATAATATTCTCAAGCATTAATAAACAATTGCTAAGATTTATACTGTATATTTATAGTGTATGCAATAAATTGACAGCACTAAATTTAGCTATTCAAAGTCAATTACCAAGTCCTCTGGCAGCGATGTCTGTGGCAAAGAGGACTGCAGAGGTCTTGCGGACAAAGTCATTGTAAACCTCTACCCTTTTCATCTGTTGCTGTTTGCCATGCAAAGCAAGCACGGAAATACCTGGACGTAAGCGACAGAAGATGCGAAACAGATACTGAACCTGCACACACAGGAAAAACAGCAACAACAAGTCAGCATTATTGCAAAGATACAAAATTACAGCACATAATATAATGACCATCCTGGAAACAGAAATTCACTATTTCAGAAAGTAAAAAAAATAAATAATAATATATAAATATATGCCAGAAAAATATTTATGTACATATATGTACATATAAATGCCAGAAACATTTATGTTCGTATATGCATAAAACATATATGTACACATATATGCCAGAAAAATATATATGTTCATATATTGCCTGTATTTTATTATGATGCCACAATGATGCCACTTGAACATCATCTTATTACCTTTTGTGAGAAGCCTGTGTCACTTCTGGTAAAAAAAAACTGGTTGGTTGAATCAAAGTAACTTTAAGTCAGTATTTGCCGGGGTATGAATAATTTCGGGTGTGTTTGTCTGTGTGTGTATAGTATGAAATTGCCTTTATAACAGTTCAACGGAATAATAGTGTACGTAAAAAAAAAGTCTCAAAATCCTTTTTTATGAGGAACTACTTTCTTCCGTCATTCATTCACATCTGCAGCTGACGTCAGAACAGCAGAAACTGTTTCTACTTCATAAACGTCACTTTAGAGCTAGTATTTGAATAATTCTCTAGCGTAATGTCTAAAGTGATAACAAAACAGGTGATTTTGCTGATATTTTAAGATTATAAGGCTGAACGGCATGAAATGTCATCAGTCTAGAGACATTTTCCAGTATTTCTGTTGCAATTGGGAATCACAATAATTAACCTTGAAAAAGCAAAAGCAGCGCAACACTACCAGATTACTGTTGTGTTTGCATTTAGCAAAACCGCTAAACACATACGGGTATTTCTTCTTTCTTTCTTTTTATCTCCGAAAATATAAATATTTCAAATATGCACTACCCTTATAAAAAAACTGCAGTTGCAATCTAAACAAATACATTCTCACATAGAAAAGCCTCAAAAGTACATTGTTGTTCAATAGCTGCAATATTTGTCAAACTGTAGTCCTCTGCTTGCCACTTGTGTGGGCGGAGTAATACACAAGACTGAAGAGGCTGTACGAGTTCTGATATTGCAGAATATTGCAGAGCTATCAGCCAATCAAATTCGAGAACCAGACAGAACTGTTGTGTAAACACTTTGCAGGTGTTTTGAGTTAATTAGCTGATTAGAGTGTGGCACCAAATGTCTTCAGTACTGAACCTTTTCACAATATTCTAATTTTCTGAGATGCTGAATTTGAACACTTGAAATGATAGTCTGTGTGGAATGAATGTAAACATTATACAAGTTTATACTTCTTACATCCCTTCTTATATACTTATACTTCTTACATGCAAGTTTATACTTACATCAAACAACTTTTTGAAGATTTTAAAGATATGACTAGCACCTGTATGTATGTTGTGTATAATATATATATATATATATATATATATATATCTCTCAAAGGTGCAATAAAATTATTTAAAACATGAGTCAAAAAACTCAATTCCTGGGGGGCTGCAGCTCTGCACAGTTTTGCTCCATACCCTAATCAAACACAGTTGATGACTAATCAAGGTGTTCGTGACTCTTTTAAACAACTTGATTATTTGGATCAGCTGTGTTTGATTAGGGTTGGAGCAAAACTGTGGAGCTGCGGCCCTCCAGGAATTGAGTTTTAGACCCATGATCTAAAATGAAGACTTTTGCAATGTTACAAAGATTTATATATCAAATTATTTTTATTCCTATGAACCTTTTATTTACTGAACAACCCTGAAAAAAGGTTTTATGACAGTTCAGCTTTACCATCACATCAATAAATGTGAGTTAATATATTATTATAGAAACAGTTAATGTTTTTACCTTTTTTGATAAAATAAAACATATTTGGTGAAAATGAGAGGCAAAACCATAAATAATTCTTTTAAACGTCTGAACTGAAGTGTAAATAAACAATGCTCACAATATCATTAGTAAAAAATGTATAAATGAATCAGAAACACTTTGAGCTCTTACCTCTTTGCAGCAAGCAAAAAAGACTATGATCTTTTTCTGAAGGTGACTCCTCAAAAACGAGTAGAGCATGTTGACTTTCTGGTGCAGCTCACAGACTACGTAGTTCTGCTCAAGGGTGGCTGGAGTACTGTGGAAAACATTAGTGTGTGTGTGATGTGATGTATGTCAATAGGTCACCGACTGACCCTGCTGCCCAACACAGATCACTGTAAAATTACAATCTCACCTGAACTTGGCCTGCTCGTGGACCCACACATACTCGGGGTCCTTCAGGCTGAGTCGGGCCAGATCTTTGACAGACCTGGTTTGAGTGGCGGAGAAGAGAAGCGTCTGCCGAGATTTCGGTAGGTTTTCAACAATAGCATTAAGTGTGTCTGCGAAACCCATGTCCAGAATCCTGTCGGCTTCATCCAGTACTGTTGAGCAAAAGGAAGCATGTTATTATTAGAAATATGCAAATACAACATCATTCAACAACTGGGCAAACATGACAGCAAACATGATGTTGTTGTATTCAAGTTTACTGCCATATTAGATTAGTGATATCATAAAAACAGTACATTAAAACAAATTTCATAAAAATCTACAAAGATCAAATGGTTAAATACTAAATAAATACACCTTTATGAAAGATTCTTTAAATGTAGTTTTGATAAAAATCCTAGGTCCAAATTTACATCAATAAGACTTGTCCTGATAAAAACTGCTGTCTTGAAACAAGAAAAATTGGGCAGTGAAAAAAATAGTTTTACATTGTTTGTTTGTTTTCATCTAATCTTTTCATTAAAGAATCCTGACAAAAATCTTTCTGAACAAATGTCTTTATCATTCATCTTAAACAGCAAAACAGTATATAGGAATGATTTCTGAAAGATCATGTGACACTGAAGACAGGAGTAATGATGCTGAAAATTCAGCTTTGCATAAACTCTGCATGATAGTGGTCCACCAGGTGTTTGGACACCTGTTCAAAAATACCTTTTAAAAAACACAACAGCAGTCTTGTAGGAATAGTCAAAAATACATTCGATTTTGGTAATACCCACAAAATTAATTAATTTATATTTTAATAATTAATTTATACATTTATAAAATGTATATTTTTTTTCTGTAAAAAAATTAATTGTGTGTAATAACAATGGAATTACACAAAGAGAAATTACTGAAATGCATTTAATACTTTGTATAAAAGGCTTTTTGGTAATGACATCTTCAAGGCACCTATTGTATGGAGAATGGAGTCACATCCATTGTTCAGGTGTAATTTTTCCCCTAGACTTCAACGGAGTCTTCAAATCTTAATGGTTCTATGGGTCTCTGATCTTTAGTTCTTATTAGGGGCCAAGTACCGAAGGTGCATAGGCACCTATTGTATCCGTTCCGGTTCTTATTATTATTCTTCTGGCTTCCTATTCTTCCTCTTCCTCTCTTTCTTCTTCTTCTTCTTCTTCTGCTGCTCTGGGAGTCTATGGCAGCCCAATGAACCGTTTGCGGCATTTGTGCAAACATTGGCACACTGATAGAGGACAGTCTGATCTTCAACCACAACAAATTTGGACTCTCTAACTCTTTATCGCCACCACTTGTCCAAAGTTTCACTTATGTTTATCTTTATAACTTTTAAACCGAATGGGCTACAATCAAATTTCTTTTGGCTCAAGCCGATTGAAACGCACCCTATGACGTCATTTTCCATCATGAAAATTTATTCACTATTTTGAATTTTTCGTAAAACCTATTTGAACGAACTCGTCCTAGGCCATTTGTCCGATTTTCCCCAAAATTAAATCACATGATCTACAAACTATTCTGACCAAAAGTTATGGAAATCAAGTTGATTAGACCAACCGTTTTTGATTAAATTGCAAACAAATTTCACACAGATGTTGCGAAAATGGACTTAAGGCATCTCTGTAACGCATTGACATATTCACACCAAACTTGTTGGGTGTTATGACAAACATAGTCTGAAATTACCTGCAGCATTTCAGTGCACTGCTCCCTACTGGTCCGGAGATACAAAAAAATGGCTTTTTTTTTATTATAACTCTTTACATCTGGTGGAGCACGCCGAGTCGACTGATGTCTGATTTTCCCAGGTCAGCTATTTTGGCTGTCGGACATTTTGAATTATGTCAAAAATTGCTATATTTTACAGATGCATAGGCGAATTGTTATGAAACTCGGTATGAGTGTTCGGGACCGTGCCCTGAAGGTGCTCAAAAAGTTGTCACAGCGCCACCTTTTGGTCAAACGTTATAACGATATTTCTAAAAATGTTAATAACTTTTGACAAATTTTGCCTATTATTATGAAACTTGTCTTGATACATTCCTTTGGTTGTCCTGAGAATATTGATACCAATTATGCCCTAATTAACTGAAATTCCTGTCCACCAGCCTTAAATCAAAAACCTACTTTATCAAACTCCTACATCGTTTGGCTGATTTGCACCAAATTTGACTCGGATCAACTTTAGACCATGTTGACAAAAAGTTATGGAATTTGTGTCGATAGGTGTAACGGTTTTTGTTTACTGCATTGACAAATGTGATGGCATGATGATAATAATACCAAATTTTAGGTCTATCATTGTGTTCTCACGCTGACCACACCATAAATATTTGGTGACAGCGCCACCTATGGGTCAATAGTTATAAGACATTCATTAGCCATTATTAATGAAACTTACAAATTTGGTAGTAACTTTTGACTGCATATGCTCATTTTGATGGAATTGGTCTCAAATTATTCATTGGGTCATGCCGACAACACAGATACCAATTATGCCATAATCTGCTAAACTTCCTGTCTGCCATTTTGATTTTGTTTAAACCATTCTTTTTTTTTAACTCCTCCTAAACCGTTGGTCCAATCTTCATCAAATCTGACTCGGATCATCTTCAGACCATGTAGACCAAAAGTTATAGAATTCATGTAGACAGACAAAACTGTTGTCATTTAGCATATGCGCAAACTTGATGTAATGCTGCCAGATGATATTACAGGGTGAATCACTGCAATGGTTTGAAGTATTGAAACCAAACTTAATGTGTGTGATCTAGACCTGACATTGACCAAACCACATCAGTTTGCGCCACCTTCTGGGTAAAATTATTCATTCATTCATTTTCATTTCGGCTTAGTCCCTTTATTAATCTGGGGTCGCCACAGCGGAATGAACCGCCAACTTATCCAGCATATGTTTTACGCAGCGGATGCCCTTCCAGCTGGAACCCATCTCTGGGAAACATCCATACACACCCATTCACACTCATACACTACGGACAATTTTAGCTTACCCAATTCGGGTAAAATTAACAAACAATTAAATTCTATCAATAGAAATCATACAAAATTTATCAAATGACTTTTGAATAGTTTTGTCTATTGCATGAGGTCTTGCAGATTTCCTTGTATCATACAGAAAACATTGATATAATTTATTTCATAGATCGTTAGCCCAATTTCCATCAAATCTGGCTCAGATCATGCTGCCAAAAAGTTATAGAATTTTCCAGTTGCTCTGTAGCTTGTTGCCATGCTTGTTTATGATGTGGCCGCTGGGCTGCTTGGCCCCGATAATTGCTGCTTGCAGCTATATTTTTCTATTGGTTTCAGGTCAGGTGATTCCTTGTCAGGTGATCCCTTGTCCATGTTTCCTTGTCTGTCTTTGGGATCATTGTCTTACTGAACTGTCTGCCCTGGTTTCATCTTCATCATTTGGTAAAGTAGGTGGTGAGACTGATGCAGCTAATATTAATTTACACTGACGAGGGGCAGGATTTCTTTCTAACAACTGAGAGAATTCAGATGCTATCTGTGCTTTCCATGCCTTATTACCCGCTGTATATCAAAACATTATTTTTTTGAATAGTATAATCTTTCAAACATTAATCACAGCACTTTTTAAACATCATCTTACCAAGCATGTGTAGATCTGAAGCATGAAAGGTGGCTGTTTCATCCATATGCTGCAGCAATCGTCCTGGTGTGCAGATAATGATATTTGTGCGATGGATCTTCTCAGATTCATCTTTCAGATCCTGCAGTCAATTACATACAAGAAAAAGTTAATGACAAAATAAGGACATTTTCATACCTGTAGATTGTTTGCTTTGTTCTGAAACCGGGATTACACAGTTGCAAATTCGCCTCGGGCTCGTTCACTTACAAATCTACTAGGTGTGAAACCACAGTAAAAATCACTGAAGACTAGAGTGACATACCTTTCCACCAATCACAAGGCCAGCAGAAAACTCATGGTTCTTGCCGACCTTCCTCAACACCTCAAAAGTCTGATAGGCCAGCTCTCGTGTGGGAGAGATGATGAGAGCGCCGAGGCCATCCATCGCAGTCCACTGTTCACGATACAAACACTCCAACACCTGCAAAAAAACAAGTGCAAGTGATGTCAGTCAGGACACTTAGAAAAACCAAAATAGAGCTAACATGTTTTTTTTTATTTATTAAAATGCATTTTCATCAGGTCTGGTCTTGAATAGTCTTGCACACGATCCTTGTCATCAAAATACAGGGCAATGAAGAAAACAGAAAAAAATATTCATCATTCTACCTGAATAAAAATGAAAATTGTGTTACGATATGTACACTTTCATTCTGTTTCTGACTACATACAGTAAACATTTGTGCAGTATTTTATTAAGTAATCTATTTTATTTTTACCAAATGAATAATAAGTATTACATACGGAAGCTAAAAACGATGACTTTCTGATTCTATTTAAGCCACCGTTGCCCTATTTGAGGTTTAATTCATTTATTTTGGGTGAACTCTACATTACACATACAGCTTCATTTTTGTATTGTAAAACAAATGCTGTCAACAAACCTCTATTTAAAAGTTTATAATATTTTACTCACCCTCATGTTGCTCTAATTATACTGATCAAAAATGAAAAGGGGTTTTCAATATTTAAAATCCATAAAAGTGTCACACAGTTTTCCATTTCTACCTTCTACATAATAATAATAATAATAAAAACAGTAAGCAAAAAATTACTCATATATTTTTCAGATTTATACATTACACTTTATAAAATATAATTTAGTGAAACAATAGTTTATATACCAAATAAAATCATATCAAACAATGCAAGAACTATAATTTGATGTCTAATTAAAGGTCTCTATTTAAGTATATCAGTGCAGACTCAAAATATTAACTACTTGTCATTTCATATTTGAGATCTACAACAAAACTCTGAGATATATTGCTTACTGGGATGAGGAAGGCCAAAGTCTTTCCAGAGCCCGTCTTTGCAGCACCCAGAACATCTCTGCCTTGCAAAGCAAAGCCAACGGTCTGTCTCTGAATCTCCGTAGGTTGTCTGTACTGAGCTTCAAGAAGACCTACACACACACACACAAACGAGCCAAGACCATTATTGTTATTATGATTTAGAAGACATTAGTGAACTTCTATTTAAGCACACAGATTAAAGACTGCTTACCTTTTAGGGTCTTTTTTGACAGTGGGAAATCAGAGAACTTCACCGCCTCTTTGGCATTGATCTAGAAAAACAGTTTCTCGTGAAAAACAGCTTTCTGAGGAATATCAAAATATCAAATATAGTTTGATATCAGACTAACTCATTTATTAGAAAACCACACATTAAATGTAAGATCACTGGATACTTAGCATACCAAAAACCTATTGAATCCAATTATATGTAAACCTTTTACATCAGTAATGTGGCTTGTTCTGTTCCAGGACGACAAAATTCATGACATGTTTACGTGAAGAGACATCCTGACCAGTTTTAACTATCAAATATCAATACCATAAGGTCATACGACATGATTTGTAAAATGTCCTCTTGTAAACAATCCTCATTAATGTCAAACGTTTACATTTATCCGATCTGCCTGTTAACTCACAACAGCTGCATAGACAACCACAAGACAACCACAGGACACTACAAACAGTTGTCAGAAAAGCTTAATATCAGCATTTTAATATCTCACCTCGGAGTATTTATCCACCAGTTTCTTTATGTTTTCTCTCTCCACCTCCCAGTCGCGTTTCTTCACCGTGCTTTTCTGAGCTCGTTTGACTTTGGTTTTCGTTTTGGCATACTTCTTTTTCCATTTCTCAAAATTTTTCACAGGGTCATCGGTTATATTTTTCTTCTCTTTAATCTTTTTATCCCGCATTTTCACTCTACTCCTGTAACTAGGTAGTGACAACACGTGAATGTTTCCTTCACGAGATGTTTTCCTCGCCGTGAGCGTTGCTGATGACGGGAATCAGCGCCATCTAAAGACCGGGAGAGGCTTGTAAAGGCCAAGGCAAAGGCACACAGTTCAAATATATTTTAACTACTCTATTTTATTCTATTCTAATCTATTCTATTATTTATATGATATATATACAGTATGCCAATATAGAATATAACAACAACAGCAATAGAAACAATACAAAGAACCTAAGTTGGCGGTTCATTCCGCTGTGGCGACCCCAGATTAATAAAGGGACTAAGCCGAAATGAAAATGAATGAATGAATGAATGATAATATATAATATAATATAACGATTTAATGTTATACAAAAATTAAGCCTTTTTTTATTAACCTTGATTTACTAGACGTCATGTAACAAGTTTATGTTTTTTTAAAAATCGGACACATTTAAAATGATTTGATTACAAAAATCCAATTTAATGATCATATAGTGACATCCAAACTACTCAATTAATGTAATTCTAAATATCTATACTTAACAGTATTTTTGGAGCTTTGATGATGTTGCTGACTTTCTATTTTGTTTTCTAAATTTGTATGGTCACTATCCTTCAAACAACTAATTTTAATAAAATTAAAAATCAGCATCATATCGAGAGCATGTTTAAACCTAACATGAATTAACATGTTTTTTAACAAGAATTATTATGCTGTTATGAAATAAATGTCGGGCGGCGAGGTGGGTTCCTGACCAGACTTGGCATTTCTTATTGTGCTTACAAAATTTATGCTAAAATGTGAATATCCTATTGTAAGCTAAATTGTCCGTAGTGTTTGTGTGTGAATGAGTGTGTGTGGATGTTTCCCCAGTGATGGGTTGCAGCTGGAAGGGCATCTGCTGCGTAAAACATATGCTGGATAAGTTGGCGGTTCATTCCGCTGTGGCGACCCCAGATTAATAGAGGGACTAAGCCGAAATGAAAATGAATGAATGAATGAATGAAGACTTGGCATTTCTGTGTGGAGTTTGCATGTTCTTCCTCCGGGTGATCCGGTTTCCCCCACAAGTCCAAAGACATGTGCTACAGGTGAATTGGTTAAGCTAAATTGTCCGTAGTGTATGTGTGTGTGAATGAGAGTGTATGGATGTTTCCCAGTGATGGGTTGCAGCTGGAAGGGCATCCGCTGCGTAAAACATATGCTGGATAAGTTGGCATGATTTAATTGTAGATCAGTATATTACCAACATTATTTAATATAATAATAGTAAAATTGATTTAATAAAAACAAACATACAGTGCATGCTGCTTTAGACTGTTTATTTGATAACCAAATAATGTTCTTAAACCAGAAACACAACCAGCAGTAATCTTAAGGTTTAAAAGCAGAATTTGATGTATGGCATACAGCGGTTTGCATCAACATCTACTGTCACCCACAGGCTTCTCTGATGAGAGTAACACAGACCTCTTTTGGATACAAAGGGGACATTTTCATATCTTTAAAATATTATTCAGAATTTACAGGACATCATTTATACAGTATAAAGGCACTATGCCTTACTCTCTCTCTCTTAGATATTAACATATTTACATAAATATAAAACAAGAACAAAAATACAAAAGGCAAACCAGGTCACCTCTCTCTGGTAGCAGATTCCAGGCACTTTCCTGTAAACTCAAAACATTGTGCATTTAAACTGCACATCTGAGAGTTACTACAATGGATTTTGAAATGATAATCAGAAGTTGCAATTTATCTGTACTACATTTATATGTTGTGCTACGATCAAACTCATGAGCTGTAATCTCACATCTTCAGTGCAGTCTCACAAATGATGAGCATACAAAATACCCAACACATAAGGGACATTTATGATGTTGTTGCTTTTATATCAAATACTTTGGTCCTTGGAGGAGCTTTACTGTCTTTTTGTAAAACTGAAAGTGTAAAACATGTTTTAGGGAAAATCCTTCTCTTAGATAAAAAAATCATACAGAGGCTTAAAAGCTCTTTCCATTCCATACACATACTTTTACTACGTTCCTCCCCACTTTCATAACCACGATCACACAACAACTCCTGACAGTCAAAAACACCTCCTTGTCTCTTTTCAAAAAAGCCAAACTATTCCCATTTAGTAATATGTAATCTGGCAGAATCTACTTTAAAGTAGGAAAATTAAGAGATCCAAAAGGCTCCTTGGGTCACAGTGTAGGGTTTGTCATCTTGTAAAGTGTTTGCTGGAATGGGTATTTGTTTGTTCTATGGCAAGACCTCAAAAGAGAAACTTATTTATATTGTTATATTCGAGTAATACTGGTCCGGACAAACTTGAGATGTGACTTTCTCCATCCTTACGGTAATCGTCTATGTCTTTTCAGTTTCATTCTGTGGTTCAGCTCATGCAGGACAGACTGAAGGAACTCCATTCTCTACTTAAGCTACTAACTCAATGTTCTTTTCTTTTGGCACAGATGTTTCTGTTTCCTTTGATGGACTGTTGCTGACTTGTATTAAGTTCTGTGTGAGAGAGAGAGAGAGAGAGAGAGAGAGAGAGAGAGAGAGAGAGAGAGAGAGAGAGAGAGATGTGTGAGCTTTAATTGGTGATAAACAAATGTGTTTATCAGCTACACTGATGCATGCAGTACCCTCTTTGCCCATGATCCTCCTCTACCCAGGCCACAATCTTCCCTTCCCAGCCTGGCACCACTGCATCATCCTGGAACACCTGACAGAAGTCTACATTACTAACTGGGTATACAATATATGCAACACAATGTTCTTTTGTTATTTGTTTGTTGTTGTCATTTATTTTTTTAAAATTTAATTCAGATCTATAAAAAATTAAAAACTGATAAATTGAAAATAAAACTTATAAATTTTTTCAATTTTATTCAAATACAAATTAATACTACATACTACACACAACAGGTTGAACCAATTATTGTTTTACATATATTTGTATTTTTTTATTATTTCCGTTATCCTTTAAGTAACATATTTTTACAACTATAATACATTTATCTATAATAACTGCAATAATCACAAAATTGCTAATTAATCAATAATATTATATTATTTCAATAAAAGTAATTCTTTGGGTTGCGGCTGGAAGGGCATCCGCTGCGTAAAACATATGCTGGATAAGTTGGCGGTTCATTCCGCTGTGGCGACCCCAGATTAATGGAGGGACTAAGCCGAGAAGAAAATGAATGAATGAATAAAAGTAATTCTTCCCGCTGTACTTTTGAATGTTAGCTAAAACTAGCTAAAATGGGTCCACTGCCCTGACTGAGAACCACTGATTTGTGACCATTTTCCACAAAACCAGTGATAAGGACAGCTTTTTTTAAATTGAGGTTTATGCATAATTTGAAAGCTGAATGAATAAGCTTTCCACTGATGTATGGTTTGTTAGGATGGAACAATATTTTGTCCAAGATACTTGAAAATCTGAGGATTCAAAAAACCTAAATATGGAGTATAAAATCTATTTTAAATTTGTCCAAATTGACTTCCTAATTCCTAATCAACAATCAAAAACAATTATTTGTATACATTTATGGAAGGAAATCATGGCTCATTATATTTACCTTATAATTTAAAGATTATACTTTACTTTACTTGAACTTGTTAAGCTGCTTTGACACAATCTATATTGTAAAAAGCGCTATATAAATAAACTTGAATTGAATTGAATTGAATTATTTAAAAGAAAAATAAATATTTTTGACTCATACAATGTATTGTTGGCTATTCCTACAAATAGACCTGTGCAATAAGACAATATCCTGTTGATGGATTATTTTTCAATACCTCTTCCTTCACAGTGCCAAACTCTGGATCCAGTGCTTTGAAGTGGTAACGATAATTGCCTTCCCGATCAACAGCAGTCTTAAAGTCTTGCAAAGTGACTTCCCCCAGCCTGCCGGTATAAGACAACACAAAAATTACCATACTTCATCACTCAACCCTAAAGTAAACATTATTGTGTAAGAAAGTGTCAGTCTGACCTCTTGGGGATGTTGATCATGAATGGCGTGAGCGAGCGATCAGTGAAGTATAGGACTTTGGTGAGTGAAGACGAGCTGAGTGCTGGACTGCTCTGAGAATGAGCCATTTCTGGATGAGAGAAGAAGAAATTCTTCACTTTAACATAATCCTGACAAGTACAAATGACGTCCATTTTCATTTCAATGGCTCTGCCATCTGCTGTTTGAGGATGAAGATTTATTCTTACTCGAAGTAGGAGGCCAGGAATCCCGATCTGAGTGAGACGCTTTATGTCCTGGCGATTTGCCTCGGGTCTGCAAAAAAGAACAGACGGATATGTGACCAAAGGATTCTGGGACAATGCAGAACTTCTTCAAAAGCCGATGTGAGAGAAAGAGCAAGCATTTATCGTACCCTCCTCTCCTGTCTGTGGCGTGTTTCCAGGTCATACATGCGCTCCATCAGGCTGGACACTCCTTGCTCGAGGGTGTCGAGAGTGTGATGCTGAGGGTCGTGACCTCCAAAGCTGTTCCTCAGACTGCGAAGAGCATCTCTGACTAACTGCAGTTCCTCGGCCTACAGGAGACACGGTTACATATACAGTTGTGGTCAAAGGTATAGGTGCCCTTGGTAAGTATGTTTGAAAAATGTGTGAAAAATGTGAATTTTCCCAACACACAGTGGGCAAAAATATTGGCACCCCTAAAATTCTTATTAGTGAAATTTATCTGAAGAATATGTGTGCAAACATGAAAGAACCCAGCCATGATTCTGTTTCACAGAAGTATAAATATGAAGAACACAACAGAAAATTCTCCTGTGCTTCCATCAGAAGTTGTTTGTAACAGATTTACAAAAAAGAATTTTTAAAAAAAAATCTTCTGCACTAATTAAACAACTAACTCCAGCATATTCAGTTTTCAGACTCTACTGGACCTTCAAATGGGAAGATTTTTGGTCAGATGAAAAAAAAAAAAAAAAGATCTTCAGATGAGATGAACAGGACAAGATATCCACAGTTAAATAAACTGCAGGATCTTTAATGTTGTTGACTTGTGTTTCCGTTAGATGTCCTGGACATGATGTTTAGATACACTTGCAGATTCTCTCAAATACAAACAGATGAAAATTTTTTATCTGACTGTCCATGTCTTACAATGGGTTGTGGTTGGATCTTCTATAATGAAAAAAAATCAACGAACATCAAAACTGACACAAAAATGAACCACGGAGCACAAAAGTAAGGTTTTGCCAAGGCCATCCCAGTACCCTGACCAGAACTTAATAGAAAATGAATGGGAAAAGAGGACCAAGTTGGAGCAGAGAACCTGAAGAATCTGGAAAGATTCTATAAGAGAAAATGCTATCTAATCTCTTTCCAGGTTTCCTTCAGCCTCATCAGTGAACACTGATATTTTATTTTAGTATAGAATAAAACGGTGCCAATAGTTTTGACCAGCTTGTATTGGAGAAAATAATTTCTCTCATAATTAAAATCTTTTTTTTTTGTGATTATTGTTAAAATGCTAGACAAAACAAATAAACAATATAAATTTATTTTCATTGCCATCTCTGCTCATATTTACCTCATACTGCCTACTATTCCTGAATATTTATAGACATGGTATAATATAATTGAGAAAAGGCTTCAGGTTCATTTACCCCATGGTGTGGTTTTGTTGTTGTTGTGACGGGTGGATGTGAGTAGCCATTGTTTTGTAAGCCAGGAAGCTGAAAAAGACAGCGGGACAAGTCTTTATTTGAAGCTCTAGTGATTAATGGAAACACTAAACATACTGTTCAATGTGTGAAAGCAAACAGCTGCGGGAGACTTGTCTAATATATATACCTCCTCTGTCTGATGGCTCATTAACTCTTTGAGCAGACTCTCCTTATCTTCTAGCTCCCTCTGCAGGCAAGTCTGAGAAACACACACATTCTCTGTCACACACCCATGCTGCAAAAACTACATAATGAGCTAAACGTCTTCACTAATAGAGCTTTGCTTTGTTTCTGCTGGTTCAGCCAGGCCTGAAGTTGCTATAAAAACAAAACTGATCTACATTTAAAATAGGAACAATAAAGTATTTAAAAATGTTTTTTAGTATATATATTTTTATTGTTATACAATGCAAATTTGTAATTAATTATTGTATAAAACTATTAAAAAAATTATTGTATAATTATTGTAAGAAAATATTGTAAAAAAAATATTGTATAATTATTGTATAAAACTTTTAATTTTAAATATATTTTAGACATTACACTCAATTCAGGTTTGTTTTAACCAAACATTGGGTCAAATATGGACAAACCCTACACTGGGTTATTTATTATTATTATTATTATTATTATTATTATTATTATTTAATTTTTTAAAACTCAACTTCTGGGTTTGTCCATATTTGAAAACAACCCATTTTATTACTTTAAACCCTAAAAGTAATTTCATTATATATTTTAGTTTCAAATATTGTAAACAGTGAATAATTTTAATAAATTGCATTTATACTTTAAAATCACTTTGTTTCAGACAATTTTACAAAAAAAAAAAAATTAACCCACATTTACAACTGGAAAAATTGTAAATATTTAAAAATGTAAAATATTTTAAAATAATTTCAATATGTATTTTTAATTTATGTATACAATATGCATACATTGTATATTTTTAATTATTAAGTATTATTTCATATTTTTTAAACATTACTATTACTTTAAAGAGAAAAAGTTATCCTCCACTACCATTCCCATGATGCAGCTCTCCTTCACATCAGCTCTGCTAGTAAAGTATAGGATGTGTTACCTGCTGGCTGCTGCTGTCTGTCAGTTTACGCATGGCCTCATCCAGCTTCATCTGCTGCTGCTGCAGAAGCCGATCCTTTTGGCCCAGTTCTTTCTGTACAGCATAAAGATAGAAGTACATTTAAATACACTGTAGGAGGGCATATAGTATTACGGCATTTGATTAGAAATAGCATCCGTTAAAGTGGCAGGAAACTACTTTAGAGCTAGTAAAGCCAAACCTAATTATTTGAAGCACAACAACAGACAAGCTACCCTTCTGGGTCTGGGAGAACAAACAGCAAACTACTGTATTAAAGGGTGAAATCTTTTGTAAATATTCATTTATTCAGTAATTTTCATTTTAGCTTAGTCCCTTTATCAATCTGGGGTCACCACAGCAGAACGAACCGCCAACATATTCAGCATATGTTTTATGCAGCGGATGCCCTTCCAGCTGCAACCTATCACTGGGAAACACCCAAACACTCTCATTCACACACATACACTACGGACAATTTAGCCTACCCAATTCATCTATACCGCATGTCTTTGGACTTGTGGGGGAAACCGGAGCACCCGGAGAAATTGCCACACAGAACTCCACACAGAAATGCCAACTGACCCAGCCGAGGCTCGAACCAGCGACCTTTTTGCTGTGAGGCGATCGTGCTACCCACTGCGCCACCATGAGAACCAAATCAACATTAATAAACTATATATTATAGTAAGCATTTTGTAATAAATGTAACTATTTATTATAATTATCACTGCACAAAAAATAAGACATGCCTTATATTCTCTGAGAAGTTTGCTCCTCTCCTCCAGCTTCTTCTGCAGTTCAACCTGACAAAATACACCCACATAACAACTGACAACAGGTCTTACATATGACCACACATAATAAGAAATATGTGTAGTATAAAAACAAAAACATCAACTCTCATTGGCGTCCACTTACATTTTGTCCTGCCAGCTCATCTTTGGCCATACTGGAGCGCAGGAGCTCCTGTTTGAGCTGCAGGACTGAAGACTCCTGCACAGCCATACGCTGCTGTAGAGCATCCTGACCACACATGACAGAGTTAATCACATTATATAACATGATCTGATATATTAGTCTGAGGTATAGAACCATAACGCATTTTTCATAACGAGTCAAATTTCAAAGAAATGTGGAGTTTGAAGATGGGTCAAACTCACTTTTACTCCTTGCAAGTTACGAGCCTCCTGTTTAAACCTCAGCAACTCTCTCTGCAAATATAATATAAATGTAAACAAAATAATACATCATAAAGTGATAAAGTACTACATGAAGTAGTGAAACTTCTCTCTCTCTCTCTCTCCTTAGATACTACACACACACACACACACACACACACACACACACACACACACACACACACACACACACACACACACACATACACACAAATATATATAAAACATATAGCACATATAATTAAACAGACCATTTGAATGTATTGCAAGTAGGGGTGGGCGTATCGATAAAATAAAGTTCGATATTTTCGATACTGCCAATTTATCAAAAGGATCGATCCTTTTAATGTTTTTTTTTCTTAATTAGTGATAACTGATTTTATCATCTTAATAATATTAATAATGATAGCACTGCATAATATATAAATATTTACTGAAATAGGAACAGGAGTGGGAACTATAATATTCTTTTGCTGTATCTCCGCCAAAGGATCAGTGTTTGCTTACAGCCTCACACTTTCAAAGCAGGTTTTAAAACTCGAGCACTGGGCTGCGGTCATCATGACTAAGTGAAAAAACCATAATCCATAAGTTATTTCACTCCAGTTAAAAATGACGAGGCTTTGTGTGACACTTGTTACAAAACAGTACGCCACTGATCAGTCAAAGATCAGTCGTTTTTCATTAACAAAAACATTAAAGGGAAGAAATAGAGATTTTTTTAAAATTAAGATTTATTCAATGTATTTCTTTGTTATGGGCCTCACAGTGGCGCAGTGGGTAGCACGTTCGCCTCACAGCAAGAAGGTCGCTGGTTCGAGCCTCGGCTGGGTCAGTTAGCGTTTCTGTGTGGAGTTTGCATGTTCTCCCTGTGTTGGCGTGGGTTTCCTCCAGGTGCTCCGGTTTTCCCCACAAGTCCAAAGACATGCGGTATAGGTGAATTGGGTAAGCTAAATTGTCCGTAGTGTATGAATGTGAATGGGTGTGTATGGATGTTTCCCAGAGATGGGTTGCAGCTGGAAGGGCATTCGCTGCATAAAACATATGCTGGATAAGTTGGCGGTTCATTCCGCTGTGGCGACCCCAGATTAATAAAGGGACTAAGCCGAAATGAAAATGAATGAATGAATGAATTTCTTTGTTATTTATGGTGTTCTATAATGAATTTTTGTTTAATTATTAATGATTTGTAATTTTAACAAATGTAAAAAGGAACTTTCTATTTTATTTAATAATAATACTGAAGGTGATAAAGACATTATAAAATCAATATAAAATATTTCATTGAAGTATCGGTATCGACGACACTTGTCTTGAAATACTTGGTATCAGATTGGAAAGAAAATAATTGGTATCGCTCATCCCTAACAGCAAGAAATAAAGCTGCATTATACTTTCTGTTTTGATACTTTGAACCTCATTCTTCTTTGACCCATTTACAAAATTACATATAATGCCTAAAAATATATATAATTTTTATATATTTTAGTTTCTCTTGTGCAGTGACAGTTTTTTTCCAAGATTCTTTAAAATACACAATTCAAAATTATGTAACTTATCACTTTTGATTCATTCATTTTCTTTTCGGCTTAGTCCCTTTATTAATCTGGGGTCGCCACAGCGAAATGAACCGTCAACTTATCCAGCATATGTTTTACGTAGTGGATGCCCTTCCAGCTGCAACCCATCACTGGGAAACACCCATACACACTCAATCACACACATACACTACGGTCAATTTAGCTTACCCAATTCACCTATAGCGCATGTCTTTGGACTTGTGGGGGAAACTGGAGCACCTGGAGGAAACCCACGCAAACACGGGGAGAACATGCATACTCCACACAGAAATGCCAACTGACCCAGCCGAGGCTCAAAACAACGACCTTCTTGCTGTGAGGCGATTGTGCTACCCACTGCACCACTGTGTCGCCCATGATCAATTAATTGGATTGTTCAAACAAAAGTACTTCTTAAAACAACTCACTTACCCCAATAAATCTTACTGTATTATATTTATACAATATATAAATTAAACATAACTAGATTAATAATACACCCTTGTGCATAACCAGAGAGTATAAATACAGTACATTTGCCATACTCATATAGCACAAAACCTAACAATAACAATGTGAATGCTCACCTTCAGATCTTGACACTCCTCCATGCTCTGGTCCAGACGACTTCGTATTACAACCTGTAGCAGAACAACAAATGTTTTTGGTTGTTGTTGCTTCAGAACAAAACCACCATAACTGCAGTGCATGTACTACACCAAACAGTTCCCACAACAACACTAGCGAAAACAGGGAGAAAATAGAAGGACAAACAGACACCGTAGCCGAAAAGGAGAAATAGATACCTGCGTCTCTCCCACAAACAAAGCAAAGTTCACCATCAGGGTAACATGATCTGCTCTGACAGGGCTTAGTGAAAGAGCAGGACGGAATGAGAGCAATGGGGAGAAGGCGGGGCATAGGAAGTCACATTTTATTAAGAGGGAGGGATATGCAGGATATGGAAGAAAAGGGGCCAATTCGGGGTAAAACAGAATTGAACTATTATTAAGCCCCTCCCACTTAACACAAATGAGCCAATAGTTGAGTATAAGTGGCACAGAGACCAGAACTATGGCATCTTTTGCTTTCAGTGCCATATATAAAAAATTTAAGAGATTGATTTCATTGTGTTTCTGCTACAGTTAAATGTAAAATAATGTGCCATCATTTATTTGCAACACTGATTCCAGACATCGTGTTTGACAAAATGAGCAATAATGTATTTTATTTGATGTCCTAAATCTGAATAAGACTAGATTTGCTCTATGGAAAGTTGAAGCAATAATGGTTAAAATATGTGAGGGTCACCTAGTTATTTACAGTATTTGCAATCGTTATGTAGTAACAGTTTCTATCTTGGGTAAGTTAGAAAGCACCTGTGTTAGCTAGCTCAAGCTAATATTAACCACAATTAAGTTAATCACCACTAGCAAAGTGAGTTAAACATATCCTGCTAACCATAACACAAGGTTAGCTGCTTGCATTGTGATCTGTAAACCTTTGCTTTCAAAATAATCTTGTAATCCACCATATTTATTTTGAATCTTTGATATATCCCTCCATGTCATATTTTAATTCCACTTGAATGAAAAAGTTTCCACACTGACAGCTGCTATTGTAAGATAGCATGCATATAGATTAGAAACTTGTCTGAATTAGTAACCTGTGGTTCAGTTCATCTGGCCCAGACCAAGGACAACAAATGACATAAAGGAGTATTTTTCAGCCATTTTTGGTTCCTTTTCACACCACACAGATTGATCTGGTCCAAACCAGTGGAAATGAGTCAAAATGCAGTCATGTGACAACATACATATAACTTGTTGGCCAGATGTGTTACTGAACTGATTTCCTAAACTGCTTGTTGAAAAGTCAGAATTAACGAAATATTCCTACTGAACTCCCAAAGGTAAATAAAAAGAGGAGAAAAAAAATTGACAGACATCAAGATGCTTGCTACTATAAAGAGAAAATTGCATTGGCTGACTGTATCTCTGGTCATGGTATATACAGGTCAAGTATGAAGATACAGCTGGAAAACAATGTTAAGATGCACTGCAAATGGCAAAAATGTCCAATATTTTTTGCAGTTAGGCCTGTTCAGGTACGGATTATGTTCTCACCAAAAAATCAACTGCTCCAGTGTTCATTTGAAAGCATACTGAGACCACATCTTAAAGCAGGTTTTAGTAAACTGGTTTGGTTGGCTTTGATGTGCACTCGAGTATGATTGCTGCATTCAAACGTGCCCAAACTAACCACACCAAAAGGGAAAAAAAACTCTTGTGTGATTCAACCAAACTAAATTAGGCAGGTCTGAAAGTACCTTAATGTACATTAATGGGGTGGAGCTCAACGGTAGGTCAGTTGTGACAGAAATAATGATACGCACCAGTTGCTGCTCTGCATTTTCCACTCCCTCACCGAGACTAAGCGACACCTCCTGCTCATCCTCAGGTAATGAACCATGTAGAAGTAGAGCCTACGAAACAAAAACATCTGGTATAAGCCAGAATCTTTCAATTAGCAAAAACAAACTAAATTAGGGGATGATGTGTGTCAATGTCACCTGGAGGCTGGACACCATTTTCCGGGCCTCCAGCATCTCCCTCTCCAGCTGCTCCTGCTGCTCACACAGTTTGTCCTCCCAGTTTGTGCAGCCACCAGGACCATCGTGCCCTAAGACAATGGCCTGCTCACATAGGGCCAATTTTACTGTGTCCTCTAAGGGTAAACAGAGGTGGATCAAGACTTTTGTATGTGGACAAGAGCATCAATGTTTACATGATTGAGTCAAATAGATCAATACCTGACTTAATGGATTTCTCTCTGGATAAGGTGTCTAACAGTCCTGCTTTCACATCTGATAGGCTGATGGAGTCTTTGGGAGTGTGAGTTGGGCTCGGTGAACTGAGGCTGTGGAAAAAAAAATGCAGATACTGATGAATATATGAATAATTGTACTGTTTTATCTGTTCTGTTTCAAGTATTTAAAATTTACTTTCTTGTTTTCATATATTATTTAATATTGTTAATTGCATTTTTACATTTTATTTCCACTCCAGTTTGGGGAAAATACTCTAGAAAATTGACTTCTTAGTTTACACTGAGGTTATAACAGTAAAGCATATTTAGGCAAATGAACAGCCAAAAATGCCACATATTAGTTTAAAATATTCATTTAGATTTTTTTTCTCTAACACACACACACAATAATCTTCAGTTAAAGCCCTTAAAATGCACTCATGATAGTTTCATAAAATAGTCCATATGCTCCAAATCTTTCAGGTCACGGAATGTTATCCCTTGTATTGGATAAACCGCAGTGTACACACTCTCCTATGAGTTTGAAAGAAGCTGAGGCTGAGAAAACAACATCAAAATGTTATTTTTTGTTTAAACTATGCCTTTAAATGAATTCCTCTTAATGCAGACTTGACTTAACGCAGAGTCACAATATCACAGAGACAGACGCTTTTGTTATTTATGTTTATCAGGTGCTGCATCTGCTGTCTCAAAATGCAGAGCTGGATAAAAATAAACAGTCCTGAAGCAGGAAAGTGCATTTTCAAATCAGTTGCCATGGAGACTGTTTGCAGATATGAGGAGCCATGTCTGACAGGATCTGTTTCTGTTTGATCTGATGCCCCATCAATAATGCACTGTTAATCCATTTGAAAGACACAGACGAATGAGTCAATAACCTCTTTATTTTGAACTATGGTATATAATATACGTTACATACATGGATGCTGTTAAAGGGACAGAAAGAATTCTGTCATCATTTACTCACTTTTTACTTGTTCCAAACCTTGATGAGATTCTTCCTCTTCATAAACACAAAATAAGATGTATGGAAAATTTTGGAAACCTGTAACCATTGACTTCCATAATATTTGTTTTTCTTACTATGGAAGTAAATGGTTGCAGGTTTCCAACATTCTTCAAAATTCAAAAACTCAAACTGGTTTGAAACAAATAAAGGTTGAGTAAATGATGGTGGATACATTTTTGGGTGAACTATACCTTTAAGCCCAAAGTACGTTTTTGTTTTGTTTGTGTACACTATGGAATGTTTACAGTGTGCGCGTTCAAATTCAAGTCAAGTCAAGTCGAGCTTTATTGTCATTCCGTTACATGTGTGGACATACAGTGGAACGGAATGTCGTGTCTCGCAGAACATTTGCCATAAAGAAATGAAATAAGCTGGAAATTACATCAGAAGACCAGTGCAAACAGACATGGCATTATTAAGAGGATGAAATTGTTTAACGCGCATGATTCTTATGTTAGTTACACAGTTTGATTGACACTATGACATTTGATCACATCCTCCAGAAACCTATAGCCATAAAGCCATAAAGCAGTTTGGTGTTGTGATCTTGTTCCCTTCGGTTGAGCATGCGCATTAGCTTGGGCAACCTGAAAATAATTACTTAAATGTAATTGGTAAATCCAAATAAGAAATTGAATCGTAAGCTTGGTAAACAGTTTAGCAGAATATGAAGACCACCCCTTTAAAGTAACTTTGAGTTTTTAGACTATCTAGGTCTGTCTTTAGACAAGTTAATATCAAAGTAAATACTCAAGGACAAAAAACTGTTTGCAGCATCAGACTGCAAAACCTTCTTTAGTTCAAACAGGACTGACTATTTGTACGAGTGTATGGTATAACATTGTAGCAACTATGAACTGAGTATTTTTTTTCCAGTTTAAATTAGACTAGGGGAGGAGTGACAATGACTTTAAGGCCCTGGGGCGAAGGGCACAGATTCAATCTCAACCCATGATGGGTCATCCAAGTGCAGCCCTGGCAGACTTGACAGTAAATGCTTGCAGCGCCAACAACCTCACTCTTTCTCCATCTGCCATCCACATTTGAACCCTCCCAATCGATTGTCTTCACAAAAAAATAAAGCATAGTTCTGCAATGCTGACACAAATTACCTTTCAATTAGACCAAGTGTGAAAATGCTACTATAATCAATACTGGGTTTACATTGGGGAATGAATCCCATCCACCTCACTGGCTCCATTCAGTTACAGTGAAACGTAGCTGACATTTCCATGAACACGCAGAGCAAGAGGATGCAGCCTGGATGACCTTTCGAGGATTTGTGTTTATTTACGGACAGATTAAGGCCTGGGGTTCCCCAAGTCACTCTACGTTGTGCACCACTTTAATTTAAGAAAAAGAAAAGCATATCCAGGTCAAGCATATGAAGCCTGGAAAGTTCCAAACAATTTACTTTTGGGCTCTGCAAGCTATTTTAGTTCAGTGTGTAATAGATGAAAACAGAGGCTGATCTGCTTTGTCGTTGTAACAAAGCAACAATGCTGTTTCTTGAAAGAAACAGAGCGCTTGTTGTTGTTTTTTTGTTTAGTGTGTATGTTGTGCTGGTTCTCATTGTCCCAATCCAGGCTACGGACTGCAGAGACCCTGAAAGACACGACCCATTGCACTCCACATTACTCTCTTTGTTTTATTTTTCTCACGTTGTGGGGAGGGGGAAGGAGGGGACTGTTCTCTTTCAAAACCAAATCCAGATCCCCCTCATGATTGTGACCCATACAGACACTAAAGAAACTTTTATTCAGTTCAGCTTCTCCACAGTTTCTTTCTCCCCTCCGTGGTGAATTTGTCAAAGAAAAACATAATTAATAGATGGACACAGAGTGAACTGAAACTCATGTGATCTAAATAAAACTCCCTCACTATTTATTGAGAGATTTGAACTAGTTTTTTAACCAGTGTTCTCAAAACAAGACTGTAAAACAACTTTCACACAATTCGCACATTATTTTACCAAAGCATGAGACAAAATAAGTCAAATAAAATAAAGTTAAAATGTTCAGTACAGAGATTTTTTTAGAAAGTACCAAACTGAAAAAAAATTATTTTTACATTTTGTAAATACACTCTTCAAAATAAAGATTCCATTATGGGTACCACAAATAACAATTCTGTGACAAGTTCTTTAAAGGACCATTACAGGGAAATGTCCTTTAAAAATCCAAAGAACTCTTTTCTACTATAAAGAACCTTTTGAGGAAAGAAAAAGTTCAATGCATGTTCGATGCATGTTCTTTAAGAACCTTTATTTTTAAGAGGGTAAAGAGCACATTTCCACAATCCCACATTCTGATTTCTAGAATTAGAATTAGATGATTAAAAATCAGCTTATAGATAAATGCTCATGCTATGGTAACATGCTTTGACTGTGAGATTCCAAGGGCTGTACGCTGAGAATTTTCTGAAAGCTACAACATGTACAAAAGGACCACTGCATCATCTGACCTTGCTCGAGAAAATCTCAAATTCCTTGCTAGAGAAAATGTGCAAGAAAGTGAACAGCTTAGAGAAAAACGTCACAAATTTTACTTGCCCCAAAAAAGTTCATTTTGGAACTATGGTGGAAAATCACTCAAATAATGGCTGCAGAATGTTCAGTTTTCGCATCACAGGAATAGATGAAATAAAAATTAAAATAATTAATTTCAATTGTAATAATATTTCACAATAATTTAGAAATGTACATATATTACAGTTATATATAATAAAGTATTAAAAAAATTATATCCACTTCACATTTGATTTGTAAACATTCCAATGTTTACCACGGATGAGCATTAGATGACAGCAAAAGTCATTTTAATGTAATAACTACCATGCAAAATTTAACATCCAACCCCAAGTAATAAAGAAAAAATGAAACATCTGTTATTGATGAATTGTGAAGTCAAATCTCTGTTTACAAAATGTTGCCTACATTTCAGTATTATGTCAGAACGGAGTAGCATAGGTTACACATATTTACATTTATGATGTTTAAACTGGACTTATAATTTCTCTCAGACTCAATACAGTTCAACTGGCTGCCCAAAGCACACGAAGCAAAACACATTCAGCACTGCACAACTAAAGCATTTCAAATGGCCTTGAAGTGTACAAAATCAGCATTTGCCGTTGCTAAAACAATATTTATTCATAGGAAAGAAGAATGGAAAATGACAGCTAGAGAATGACTGACTGATAACACAAGGGAGAAATCAAAGCAAATCCCACAACGTGCTCTTTTAGATATAAATAAAAATCTGCTACAGTGGTTTTCTCTGGGTGAAACACAAGCCTGGGCTGAGATGCTTCTTATGCAAAGTGCTCTCACTATTCTTTTTGAAATGCAAAACAAAAGAGAACAAGTAAAAAATGTGCTCCATTTTTCATAAGCTACTGCAGCATGCACCGACTGGGTTTTATATAACTGCTGATTGAATGCAACGGAGACATACAGAGCTGTTGCTGTATAGCGAAGCCGCCTCTGATGATTCAGTCTGGCTTCAGAATCCCAGCAGGAAACCCAGTAATCTTTTTAACAGAACTTGCTGTGATCCTCCCAAAAACCCATCTTCTTTGATAAAATATTACTGGATCTCAAGATTGTTCTCTGACATACTTGCACAAAAACGTCTAACAAGTAATCCAATGCAAACAAACATGTTCCTCTCAGATTCTCACACGAGATTAGTCAGTCTAAAGGGTCATTAGATGATTCTCAGGAGAGCTCATCAGATGCACGTCACAAACAGAGGAGTCATTTGCAGGCATTGCAGGAAGCTCATTAAAGTATATTTATGCTTCACTGTTAGTAATTGGGCACGAGAGCTCATGTTATTTAAAGGCCAGCAGATGCAGTATGTCAACATAATGGGAATTATCGACTGCCAGAGAATTATTTCAAATCTGGGAGGCCGTTTTGAAGACAAGAGCCAGTGCAGACAAATCCAGCACTCTTTGTCATAAGAAAAACTGGTACCTAACCTCTATTGGTTTATTTATATTTTTCGGTTCAATCAAGAAGCACTTCAAAGAGTCTGATTGAGTAAATAATTGTGTTGCATGTCAGTAACAGATGCCAATGACACAAAAGTAGATCTTAAAGCACAGCAGCACAGGTGGCACTGACATACAGAGCATTAAAAACATTGGACATGAGTTAGAGTAGAAAGGTAAACTGGGTCAGACTCTCTAAAGCAGTGACTGCTGTCATTCACGGCCACATATAACAATAATACAGGTGTATTCAACCTTAAAATCAATGAAGGCCAACAAGCCATTGCACTGATGGCTTCATTTAGATATTCCAATTTACTTGCTGTATCTGCATATTATGTCTTTGCTTGTATCATGTTATGTCTGTTGCACAGTTAAACTTTCTCAATGCTTTCAAATCGTCAGTGGTTTACAGTATACCTCATGCCACTGCCAATCCTCATTCAACTACATGCCTTGTGCTTGTGGTACTTGTTTTGGCCTGCTGTTGCTGTCAATAGTGTTTTCACATTTAAAAATGTTCATTAAACATAACCCAGAGTTGTTACTGATTAGAACTGATTTATAGTAGCGAATCTTGATTTTATGACTAGTGTACTAGGTTGTTTTAACCAAGGTTAAAAGAAATATGATAACAGGGTAAAGTGAAATTGTGAAAAAGCTAAATGGTCATCAATCTATATAAATTCAAATAAACTTTGATAAACAAGTACAGTATTTGGGGGTTTAAAGCAATAGTTCAGCCAAAAATAAAGATTTACTAACAAATTACCCTCCCTCAAGTGGTTTCAAACCTTTATGAGATGTTGAGCACAAAAGAAGATATTTTGAAGAATGTTGTAAACCAGTTATATTGACATTCATAGTAGAAGAAACAACTTCTATGGAAGTCAGTGTATATCGGTTTTCAGCATTCTACAAAATCTCTGTTGTGTTTGACTAAAGAAAGAAAGTCAAACAGATGTGTGACAAGTAAAGGGTGAGTAAACAATGACAGAATTATCATTTTGAGTGAACTATCCCTTAAGTACTTGCAAAAGTGTTTGTAAAAAGTTATCAACTGTTTGAACTATAGAGTGTACTATAGAGAAAACTTTGACCAATAACGAAAATTCTGTCATTGTTTACTCAACCCTATGCTATTCCTAACCTGCACGAATTTATTCTGCTGAACACATAAGAAGATATTTGAAAGAATGCTGGCAACCTAGCCATGTCCATTGTATGGTCAAAATTTAATAACATAATAACATCTCAAAATATCTTAATTTTCCACAGAGAGAAGAAAAATTATTTTTGTAAAGTCACAAGGAAACATTAATGACAGAATTGTTATTTTTGGGTGAATTCTTCCTTTAAAACATTCCAAATATGCAACGATAAAGTCTTACCATTTGATTTGCTTGGCTCCCATTTTGGCACTAGAGTTTTCAGCCCTCTTCACAACATTTACTCATCCAGTGCACATCAGAAACTTTAGACATCGGCATTGTTCTTACAGACAACTTCAGAGTCCTGGCTCAGCACACAACGTCTACAGTGTTACCACTCGTCTGCTCCGCTAACTAGCTCCTCATTATCAGCACGCATGCAACTGACAGCAGATCCCATCTGTGGGTTCAAAGCCTCTTCAGATGAAGCCGCTGTTGTCCAAATGAAAATCCTGTTTTCAATCAGTCCAGTGACAGGAGAGAGCAGCACTGCTCTGTCACCAAGGCAGCTGCATCCTGCACACTCCTCTCCCTCTCTCTCTGCTTGCGAGTTCGGCTAATTATTCCTCTTCTCAGTTCAGCCTGTTCCCAGACGACCCCTTTACTCCTCAAAGCTCTCCATGGCTGAGAATCATTCCCGTTCTAGCTCCTGTTTTCTGTGTAGAGATATCAGACTTGGTCCGGCCTTCCTCTGTTTACCCTCCCCCTATACAGCCCTCCCTCTGTTTCGTCTTCTCTCTACTCTGCCTCTCTCCCCATCTGTTAGGATCAGGATTTTGACAGAGGGGGTGCTGCTACAAGGACTGTGGCTCATAGAGGAGCGCAGATCTGCTCGGGACAGTTTTCTACAGGACAGGATGCTCCTTGGATTGAATTTATGTGTAATGTTTCATTTACAAAAAGCAAACACTAAAAACTAACAAAACAGCTGTAATTAAGTGGAAGTTGCTTTTAAAGTCTCTTAAGCTCACAAACCTGCATTTATCAAAATATACAGTGAAAACATGAATACTTAGAAATGGTATTTACAATTTAAAGTGACTTGTTACTGATTTCATTTATAATATATGCATTTATTCTCATCATGGAAAAAACTAAATTGTCATGGTAGCTCACAATTGTGGTTTTGTTCTCTTGGCTCATTTGATCCAGACCAAATATAGAACAAAAATGCTTTTAATGCATGAATTCTGGTTTACGTAGCATTCCGACAGTTTTACACACTTTTATAATGCTGAACCTATCGAAAAATGATGTGTGGTGGGTTAAAAGCACTCTTTGTACATGCATACATGTGATTTATCAGTTGAGAACTCGTGAACAGCCTATAAAATGATGAAAGAACAAAAAACAGTTTCTGGAATTTCTCTGTCACATGCAAGCGACTTATTTCTAATGCCTATTTTAAACTGTAATAGGCAATATTGGTGAGAAAGTATGCTAGTGCAATCTGTCTGTTTTTCTGTCCCATTTTGTGATCTTGCATTTTAACCAAACTAAATAGTGTTGAAAGGACATAAAACAGAGATGACAAAGAACTGTCAAGTGTGAACACACCCTTCGTCACACGATCCTCCAAAAATCATCTAATATCCTAATCTGCTCAAAAGACATTATTATTTTTTCAGGATTGCTTGATGGTTTTTGAAGATATTTGATGAACGTTGGAAGCCAGTGACCATTGAATTCCATAGTATAAGAAAACAATACATATATGGAAGTCAATGTCTACCGATTTCAACATTTTACTAAATGTTTTCTTTTCTGTCTAACATAAATGAAGATAGAACAATGACTTAGTTTTTTTTGTGTGAACTAGCATTTTAATACCCTTTTAACTACCCTTTTAACATAAACCTGCTTGAGTTTTGGACCCAAGTGGACCTGTGAAGACCTCTACATCACACCAGCTTGTCCATTTGAGGTATAAATGAGTAACAAATTCCTTTTTCTCTTTAAGACAAATAAGCTACTTTGAATCACTACATTTTTAATTCTCCTTCTTACAATTGGTATATTAAATGTTCAAAGTCTGACCAAATTAAAAAAGCACTGGGTTTTACTGTGACCCGAAAGTACCCTTATTACCACTGTGAACCAGCCAACAATGTTTTGAGCTCTTCAGATCTGTCATAACATGTCTTATGAAGTGCCACTCAACTTCAGTTCAACTCACTGGCCTGACAATGTTCAACAATGGTTCCTAACATAACACTCTGTTATTTAAAGGCATTTAAAGACATCTGTAAAGAACTTACTGACTAAGCATACAAATGATGCTCTGTTGGATAATCAGGTACTGAATCAGCTCCTCCAGCTAATTGTCCAAAATAAAAAGACAGTCACACATTTATGTGGTTTTTCAGCGGCATGATGAAGCCTTTGAGAAAGCCGGCGGGCAGCAACATCCCCGGCTTCACAAAACAAGTAGTGAGAAAATCCTTGTGACAGCCATTCCATCTATGTGCTCTCCTCCCTTTAAGGCAGGGAGAATGAGGAGCAGGGCTTGAGATGTTTTTTTTGTGGATTTTGTAACTAAGAGGATACGGTGCAAAACCAATAGCATTGTGAAATGTGAAACTGATTGGTTCCAAGAAGTGTTTTATAAAACTGAAACAAATGATTCTCAGCTGATATTATTCTCAGTTTAAATGTTTATGAGCACATAATTGTCTATTTATTTTCATTTCAAATACGTAAATATTACAAAACTGTTATACGTTAAAATTTCCTTTGACTCCAACCACATTTATTCTTTTCCTAAAATAACTTTTGGTTCTTTGGTACTATTCAATATTTGAAAGAAATGTTTGAAAGAAGCTGTAAAAAGAATAAAATGCTTGTCTAATTAATTGACATCATGAAATTATTATTTTAAACTATTATTTTTATTAAGGGCCTCACGGTGGCGCAGTGGATAGCACGTTCACCTCACAGCAAGAAGGTCGCTGGTTCGAGCCTCGGCTGGGTCAGTTGGCGTTTCTGTGTGGAGTTTGCATGTTCTCCCCGTGTTGGCGTGGGTTTCCTCCGGGTGCTCCGGTTTCCCCCACAAGTCCAAAGACATGCGCTATAGGTGAATTGGGTGAGCTAAAATTGTCCGTAGTGAATGGGTGTGTATGGATGTTTCCCAGAGATGGGTTGCAGCTGGAAGGGCATCCGCTGCATAAAACATATGCTGGATAAGTTGGCGGTTCATTCCGCTGTGGCGACCCCAGATTAATAAAGGGACTAAGCCGAAATGAAAATGAATGAATGAATGAATTATTTTTATTACGTTTTAAACATTTTTCAATGTATAAATGTAAATATTAGACATAGAAGTTTATGCATAAAAAAGTATCTCTATTAAATTGTAGTTTTTCTCATTTTATGGCCGCACTTTACAAAAGGTTTTCAATTGTTTATGTTAGTTGATGTATCTACTAACACTAACTAATAATGAACAACACTTGTACAGCATGTTCTAATCATTGTTCAACATTTCCTAATGTAGTATAAAAAAACTAATTCATGCTCTTTAACATCATACCAATGAACAACTTGTTAATAGTTTGTTCATGTTAATAAATACATTACCTAAAATTAACGGTGACACTTTAGTTTAGGTCACAATTCACAGTATTAACAAACCATTAACTAACACTACTAGCTTAATCAACTACTAGTTAGCTGTTTATTATTAGTTAGTAAGGTAGAAGTTGGGTTTAGGTTTTGGGTAGGATTAGGGATACAGAATAAGATCACACTTTATAGCTACTAATGAATAGTTAATATCCTAATAATAGGCAAGTAATAAACTAGTAGTTAGTAGCATGAATTGTGACCTAAACTAAGGTGTTACCAAAATAACTAATACAAACGTATTGTAAGTGTTACCAATTTCAAATTATTCCTGTTAAACTTTAAACACTGAATACAATCTGCATGATTATTCCATTAAGGTTTTCCTTTACGTTTGTCATAAAGATGTTTGAGTGTCTTAATGTGCATGATTTAAGAATATATACTTGTCAAATGAAATAAAATGCTGGTAAAGTGGCTCTCAAATCAGCTGTCAAAATTAAGTTTCATGTTATGCATATTATATTTTAAAGTGAATAATAATGTGATTTTGCTTACATTTACTGCAGTGTAGAAATCACTTTTATATGTTAAATCTAACAGTTTTAACACATAACAATGGATTCGTTTTAACATATTAAACAGATCGGTTTAATCAGGTTCAAGAATTTTCCAGACTAACTTACCCAGTGGGTTTTGCTCCTGTCTCCTCTTCAAATGACCCTCTCTGTCCCTCATACTGCTGAACCAGTGCTCGAACACTCCAGCAGGGGTTTTCACCTTCCTCATCACCAATGCAGCCGCGACTATGAGCAGTAAAAAGCTGTTCAAGAACGGGTGACCTTTTCACCCATACATTAAACAGATTATCAAATATTTCAGAATATTTCTATTAATAACAAGTATCTGTTTTCAAACGAGGATATTAGAGCTTGTTGGCAAAACTGACAGCAGAGCATAAGTTGAGGATGAAACATGTCTGCTGATCTGATTATCCATATGCCACCTCTGAACTGAGCTGCAGTACCAGCAGACCACAGCAAGAGGGCATCTGTTCATCTGTTTGAATTGTAAAAGGTATTTGTATGACATTTAGCAAGAAATTGCCATTTTGAATAATACTCTGAAAACAGTGAAATGCAAAAAAAGCACAACTGATATAATTAAATGTTAAATGACAAATATGCTTTGTGTATTTAGTGCAATTTTAATAACCTACTCTATGCCATGACCTTTGATGATCCAGCTTAACCAACTAATAAACAAAAATGACTTTCGATTTGTATATCGTTCAAACGAGTACAGTGCAAATGAGAAAAAAGTAACACAAAAGTAATGTAATGTAACTTTCCATAAAACCTTACTGAGTAATGCAGTCAGTTACTTTATATGATGTAACTCAATATTATAATGCATTCATTTAAAAGTAATTTTCTCAACTCTGGTAGGGATACATTAATTAAGTGTTTCCCAACCCTGTTCCTGTAGGCGCACCAACAGTACATATTTGGATGTCTCCCTTATCTGACCCATTAACTTCACATTTTGGAGTCTCTTCTCATGCTCTGATGAGTTGATTCAGGTGTGTTTGATTAGGTAGAGGTTGAAAATGTGTACTGTTGGTGTGCCTTTAGGAACAGGGTTGGGAAACACTGCATAAACGCAACAACAATGTACTAAAACCTACAGATCTCAAGGAAGTCAAAATGATTCCCATTTATCACATATTCGCAAAAACAACAAAAAAATACTGTATTATTAAGCATGCCAGGACAATCGTTGGTGATGTCATACAGTATTTTGAGCGACACAAAAAAAACTCACGTAACCCACATTTTTGGTTGTCAAATAGTCATGCGTGCCTATAAATTAACACTTAAAGTATCTTGGCATAAGATCACTAGTTTTTACACGATAACTTAATCATTTAAAAACCGTGAACATTTTTGTTGGTGTGTTTTTTTATTTCAGGACCCTAAAATGCCACCATTTATTTTATTTTATTTGTTGTTTGTTGAAATGTTTTTTAGGTAAAAATTCCCTTAATCACTGAAAACATTTGACTCAATAGGACAGTTTGTTCACAGATTGGAGAGTGTGTTTTTTATGAAGGCTCCAAGAAAAGGGTGCCTTTTGAGTGAACAGCAACTTAAATTTCAGAATGTGCAGAATGTTCCTCATACCATAACTTGAGGGCCGTACACTTTAGGTGAACTATTGTCATAAATCTATTGTTTATAATTCAGGTAACAAAATGTGCTTTATAGCAGCAGTTCAAATAAATAAAAGTAGGAATGTGTGATATTTAATGCCTGTGATAATATTGTAATTGCTGTAAGAGTGAGCTGAAGAAAAAGAGTGAGCTGAAGAAAAAGTCCAAGAATCATGACAAATCCAATTAATGGAAAGGAATCACTTAAGTCAATGATTGAATGATGAACTCATAAAGACATGTTTTGTTTCAGACATTTTGAACAAATCATTTGAATGAATAGTTGTAATAATAACTCATTAATATCATATTAATAAATTCATAACTGGATAACCACACTGCGCAAAATATTTATATTCAGAACAATTCCAAAAAATACTAAGATATCAAAATTTCTCTTTATTACACTCCCGAAAGTAAAGATTACAAAACCCTATTGCAAAAGCAGAAGGATTAAAAAGTGTAGAACATAGCTCAACGTACCTCCATTCTTGCCTGAGGTGAAAGACAGAACGCCCAGGGCGAGAGGCGTCCTGTCTGGCCGCTGCCAGTGCTGCTGCTGCATTCTGGGCCATGGCCATTGCGGAATGAGGTCTGTGATTGGCCGACGAGCCAGTGGAACTCCTGCTTACACCAGCTCCAGCTCTGTGATTGGCTGATGCGGAAGGTTTAAAATGTGCAGCAAGAGCGAGGATGAGCCTCATGGCGGATTTGAGGTTCCCCTCCACAATGTCTTTAAGGACAGATAGAAGGAGAAGATAAAAAAATAAGCAGGCCTATCAGCTTAACCGTGATTAAGAGCCTGCTTTGCAACTCACCCCTGGCAGATGTCTGTGGCATTCTGATCCGTTTGGATGACACAAACTGAAGAACCTTCTCCACATTCTGCTTCTTCTCCTGATCGTCTTGTGGCTCATAATGAATGCCATCCAGCAGCTCACCAGCTTGACAAATGCAGAAACACTCAGTGAATAGGATAATTATACTAGCATTGTGATACAATAAGAACAGACTTACCCACTATCTCAATGAGGTGTGCTAGAACCACACCGTCTCTGAGATCCTGTCTTAGATCACTCACAGGATTCAGTCCTGGTCTCTTCCTCAACTGAGCATTAACCCAAGACACATACGCAGCCAGTTGCTGCTAGAAAGACAAAAAAAAACATCCAAAATTTGAGTCTACTGTAGAGATGTCCAAATCTGTTTAACTGCAAATCTGAGTTTAACTGCAAAACAAACAAACTGCAAAGACCAATCCAACATGATACACTTCTAGTGCCCTTGCTGCTTCTACAGTATGTGCCCTTAAACCTACATTGAGACAAACTCAGAAGAGATTTCTTTTTTATGCACCTTGCAAACATTTTTACGCTACACTCTCAATGCAACAAAGAAGCAATGCATATTTTGCACTGTTTATTTTATTGGGTACAAATATTCTTAGAAAGGGGGCCTCACAGTGGCACAGTGGATAGCACGTTCGCCTCACAGCAAGAAGGTTGCTGGTTCGAGCCTCGGCTAGGTCAGTTGGCATTTCTGTGTGGAGTTTGCATGTTCTCCCTGTGTTGGGGTGGGTTTCCTCCGGGTGCTCCGGTTTCCCCCACAAGTCCAAAGACATGCGGTATAGGTGAATTGGGTAGACTAAATTGTCCGTAGTGTATGAGTGTGAATGGGTGTGTATGGATGTTTCCCAGAGATGGGTTGCAGCTGGAAGGGCATCCGATGCGTAAAACATATGCTGGATAAGTTGGCGGTTCATTCCGCTGTGGCGACCCCAGATTAATAAAGGGACTAAGCCGAAAAGAAAATGAATGAATGATGATATTCTTAGAAAGGTATTTACATTACATATTCAGTAATATTACCTTTTCAGTAATATTCAGTAAATGTACCTTTACATTCTCTTCTTAAATTTTTTTTTTTCCAATGCAACATGTAGATTTACATTTACTTAATAGAGAAGACAGAAAAAGATACAGGATTTTTGTTATGTTTTTATGTTTTTTCTCCTATGCTAGCCATGGCTGTATTGATTTAATCAAACACAGCAAAAGGTAATATTAAGAAATAGTATTACCAATTTAAAATGGTTTCTCAAATAGAACATTTTTCTATGTCAAATTATTTTTTCAACTTATAATGTCAATATTGAACACATCAATGCATCTGAAATCAAAAAATGTCCTTACTGTTGAACTCATTCTTCATGTACGAGTGGGCCCATCCATTGGAATCTTTTTGCCTCTAGGTCTCAATAAAACATCTCATTATGGTGCTTGATGTTGCAAACTGATATTTCTTTATTATATTAATTTACTTTTTATGTGTAGTCATGAACATACTTGTTTGTTGTGGTTTTCTGTCATTTATTATCCCTAGTTATTTATGCCATAGGCAACTGAATCGTAAGTTCTAAAACAATCATAAAAATGAGCACTTCTGCACTGCAGAATAAGATCAATAGTTTGTAAAAAAAAACATAATACATCCAAAATCAATGTATGCAAAAACACAGTATGTTAGAAGTACATGGACGACTTTGGTCTGGTGAAGTTCTTTACTATCTCACTTTATTATCTTGAGGCTACAAGTAACAATTTACAAATGGGAGGCCATATCAAAAAGAACACGATTAAATTAATAAAGTTGTGAAACAAATAGAAATGTAAATGAAAACTGAAATATTCAAATGCAGTATCCACTCGTACAGTAGTGATTTTAGATGCACAAAATGTTTTGTTATGATACCGTATATGAGTGAAAGTTTCACAGACCTCATCTCATTTGCTTTTTCAGTGCATGTGTCAAAAATGTTGATGCATTATTCCTTTAACACACCTCCCCTGAAAGAGAGTCAATAGTGCTGACTGTCCTGTTGGAGTTGTTAAAAATGGGGTGCCTGTGCTGATGCCCCTTTTCAATAGAAATTTATGCCTCAATGCTCAAGATGCACCTGCTTTGACAGGGCAAGTCCATGCTCATTCACCCCCGGCAGCCAGCATCACCCTGGTTCAACAGCATGGATTAATCTGACTTGCACTTTCTCTGGCTTGTCACAAAAGAACAGCTTAACTCTCCACGCTCACGCTTCCTCTCCAGCAAATACATGTAGAAACACATAAAAACTGCAGTGAGGTTTGCCGCAGCTCTACCCTCTGGCAAATGTGCTGTGTGTACACTGAAAAAAATATGATTTTTTTTCAAAAATGAAGAATGAGGGATGGCTACAGAAAAAGAAAACAGCAGGCAGAAAGGGTGTTTTCTTATTTTAACTAAAAGTAATAACCAATTACTTAGTTACATAGTATTTCCTAAAATATTTTTGTCATTATTAGTCGTTTCTATTAACTTATCTGATACTTTTTTTTCTCAACTAGTGTTTTCATCAGAATTTTTTGAAGATTGTGCAATATATTTTTTATGCAATAACAGTGAACCAATACGGAAGATTTTAAGCTCCAAAAATGCACAAAAGCATTACAAAATTGTCCATGTGACTTATATTAAAAAATATATCTTAAATTTTGGCAGTCCTATTTCTGAGATTTAATTTAAATTTTTAAAATACTTTTTCCAAAAATCTTTGAAAACTATTGCAGACCCCAAACTATACAGCAGACTATGATTAAAATTGAAGAGGCATGTTGTCAGTTTTCCTTGCAGCTTGTAATAACATTATTATTAATCTTTTAAAACCTTTCCTGTGCCTTAACCTTACAAGCCAACGTCTAGTTCACATGATATGTCAACTTGATCTGTGTTGTGCGCACAGTCAAGAAAACACATGTACATGTACATCCCCCCAAAAAAAAGAGCTCTGCATGTGTTCACGCACAGTAACGTTTATTGATTTGCCACATGGTAGGCTGAAAAACACAACGCAAGCACTGTCTGAAGCATATCTGTCTCACCTCAATTTAGCAGTGGCCCAGAGTGACAGGCTTCTCAACGAGAACAGCAAACACAGAAAGCTTTCAGCACATACACGCTGCAAGATGCTGACTCTGCATGAAAACTGGAAGGTAGCATTGTACAGCCAGCTGTACAAATGAGCTGTATGTACCCACACAGTGCCACTACAGACAGATTTAACTACATCAGGGCACTGTATTCTCACCTTTTACTCGAGGTGGACTGGGATATCTGTGGAGGTTGAGACAGCTGGGATTCATAACAGAAAAATCAATGATGAGCGGCACTAGATGGTTTAATGGTTACAGCCGGAGGGCAGGCAGATACAGAAGCACTCGTTCTTATAGGTAACATTATTAGTATGGAATGTCTGATGGTTACTGAAATGGCATAATATGCTTAGCACCTCTTCCCACACAATCTTTAAAAGCATGAGCTTGATAACTGACACAAGATTAAAATGATAGAGGGGTAGTTCACCCAAAACTGAAAATCTGTCATCATTTACTCAACCTTCACATGTTCAAAAATCTGTTTGACTTTCTTTACTCTGTTGAACACAAAAGAAGTTATTTTGAAAAATTATGGAAACCTGCAACCTTTGTTTTTCCTACCATGAAGGTCAATGGTTAAAGGTTTTCAGTTTTCTTTAAAATATCTTCTTTAGTGTTCAACAGGATAAAGAAACTTAAAAAGGTTTGAAAACACCAGAGGCTGAGTAAATAGTGAGTGCATTTTCCTTTTTGGATGAACTATCCCTTTAACACTTGTTAGAGTTAGTTCCTGGGTATCATGTTAATGAAAATACAATGTAATTGTTTAAAATATACAGAGGGAGTACAAAGGGAGTCTAATAAACTGCAAAATAATAAAAGATTGGCAATATTTGGAAAAAGTTATTCCATTTATATAACAGCTGGCAAGACTATCCTTTTCTCTATTTCAAAATTTGCTGACATTTTAGTTCAAACAAACTGCTGAAATTACAGCTTTATTTGTGTAAACAGGGTTTAATTTGGTCGATTTGAAGTTTAATGTTTAGGCCAGGCCTGCCATGATCACAAAATGTGTGCTAATGATTAATTGTCAAATACCTGGCTAAATGATTTACCTTTTTAATAGTTTCATTCGTTCATTCATTTTATTTTCGGCTTAATCCCTTTATTAATCTGGGGTTATCCAGCATATGCTTTACACAGCGGATGTGCTTCCAGCTGCAACCCATCACTGGGACACACCCATACACTCGCATTCACACACATACACTTTATGTGTGGACAATTTAGCCTACCCAATTCACCTGTACCACATGTCTTTGGACTTGTGGGGGAAACTGGAGCACCCAGAGGAAACCCACGTGAACACGGGGAGAACATGCAAATTCCACACATAAATGCCAACTGACCCAAGCGAACTCCTTGCTGTGAGCCGATCGTGCTACCCACTGCGCCACCCTTTTTATTCATTCATTCATTTTCTTTTCGGCTAAGTCCCTTTATTAATCTGGGGTCGCCACAGCAGAATGAACTGCCAACTTACGCACTTTTGTAATAGTTTCTTAAAAAAAATAAAATAATAAAAATAATATAAACATATATTGGTCAGCTGTTTGGATGTCTTTTAGATGGTTACTAATGGTATTATTACTATTATAAAACAATTAAAATAATCATTTTAATTGAATCAGATGTGGTATATATCTGTCGTAATTTACTCTTCTTATTATTCGTCATGTAGCCTAGTTTCAATATTCATAATTTCATATTTATTAAAAGTGTGTGTGAATGCATCATACTGCAATACTATAATATACAGTACAGATATCTGAGTGACATTAAATAGGCTCTATGCAGAATTAATAGGATTGTCTTTCTCATCGTTTAGCTGTCAGGATTATTCTCTGTTATCAGTCAGTCTTATTAACTTTTACCAACATTGTGTTGTATATATTTCATAATTTATACTCCACTGTTTTTTATCATCTTCATTTATTGTTTCAAGTATTCGAGTTCACATTTTAATATAAAATGATTTCCAATACCTAATTTGTGCAACTATAATTACAATGAAAATTCATTCACATAAGCACAGATTTCCATTTCGATTATTTCAGCAGTATGCATGGTATACATTGTGCAGCATCGCACGTAAGGCACATGGTTTTATTTCGCATCTGAAGTGTCAAATATTAACCAACAAACATTGATTTTAAACAAATTTTACAATAAAGCGAATTAAATGCATTATATACTTTATGAAAATGAGCCTGGTAACCGTTGTTCTACAGTAAAAACCCAAAGACGTAAACAATACAATGCCGTCGCGCTCTTCATAGTACGCCTTAAAAGTTGCGACAGATAACGCGTTTGAACTTTTTGCTAAAGCTGCCTGGACTTAACCAAACTCGGATGAGAAAATGACACGAATGCAAATGAAACGAGTTTTTCAGAGTTCAGTACCTCATTGGGACCCTCCTGCAGCACGTCAAGCAGATTTCCTTTAGACAAGGATGCGATCATTCTTCTGACTTCTCATCAAGGTGAGCAGATGAGCGCGAGGGGAATAATGGTACCTTCCTTTAGTCAGAGAGAGCGTTTTAACCGCATGTCGCAAGAACTGAAGTAAACAAAGGAAACCAGAGGAAACACCTCAACCAAGGCGATGGCCATATGTGCCCGTTAGCTCGATAGACCTGAAACAGGATACGAGGTGGACGCGGATGGCGAGAAGTGATGCGCATGCGCCCGCAGCAGCTGCTCCGCGGTCGTTATGGAGACGCTTTTAAGCTGACTTTGGCTGTTTTACTGCCTTGGCTTGTTTGCTGTATTGGGACAGTGGCGTGCAGGTTATATAGCTGTCGTTAATTAAAAGGAATGCTCTTAACGCTATAAATTAAAGTTAAAATAGTATATTATGGGATATCACACACTGTAGTCCCTCGTTCTCTAAACCAACATTACACAACCACACATGTGTAAAAATGATAATGTGAAATCTGAAATTGTGTAGTGAGTTTACTGGCTTCATTGTGTACAGCCCCATTATACCACATCCTTCCTGTCTGCTCATGCTTCCTGCTTCTTACACTTTCTTTTTTTTCTTTCTTTTTTAATAAAAAAATAAAACCTGTAATAATTAGTCTTTAAAAATATATACACACTGAAACACAACCCATTATTATAACAGTATACAGATCTACATCTACAATCAGAAAATATACGGTCTAGTTTTCAACAAATGTCTGTCTCCCCCTGCTGTAAGAAATGCAGAGCTGAGAGAATGAAACCATAATTGCAAATAATTATTATTTAATTTAATTTAATGTATTACTTGTGAAATCATTTTGTTTAAAGTGATTTCCTGGCATTGCATTTAAACAATGAATATTCAATTTTTTTTATCATTTATCAATGCTAATTTCACCATCATTCGGTTATGCATCATTGTTATGCATGTTATTTTTACACAAAACCATAAGTCTATTACAGTCTTAAAGGGATAGTTCACCCAAAAATGAAAACTGTCATCATTTACTCAGCTTTTAATTGTTTCAAACCTTTATGAGTTTTTTACTTTTGTTGAACACAAATGAATATATTTTGAAGAAAGCCGAAAACCTGTAACCATTGACTTCCATAGTATTTGTTTTTCCTATACCGTGGAAGTCAATGGTAACAGGTTTTCGACTTTCTTCAAAATATCTTCTTTTGTGTTCAACAGACTAAAAATACTGGTTTGGAACCACTTGAGGATAAGTAAATAGTGAGTACATTTTCATTTTTCATTTAACAGAAAATGATTTCGCAATTTGCTTTAGATTATTATTATTACATTTTCAAATCTTTGGGTATCTTTAATTTAACACTCTTATATGGTTAAATTCCAGAGAGATTTTGGGAGCCTAGTTTGACTCAAAAAGTGAATTGTTAAATTGTGCATATTTTACGAAGCTAAAAAGCTAATCTGGTTACACAGCATACAGCTGATACATTTTTCTTTTAATTAAAATGTCAAAAATATTTTTTTCTATTTTATTCACCTGCACAGAACATACCTAGATCTAGATTGAAATATATCCCAGTATCTCTGGAACAGAAGCATTTAGCCTAAAGCAGACAGACTTTATTAATACAGTTGTAAGCAGGTAAAACGTAAAAAACTGGTAATCTCAGGTAAAAAGTTTCACCCTTCTCTGTGAAATAGTGGAACTTGTATACATCCGTTAATATTCATTCATTCATTTTCTTTTCGGCTTAGTCCCTTTATTAATCAGGGGTCGCCACAGTGGAATGAACCGCCAACTTATCCAACATATGTTTTACATACATTTCTTTATAACAAATAGAATTTGAAATTCTATTTATAATAATAATAATCATATTTTAGCTCTGCTTTTGGTAAGACTTTAAATTATTAGCTTTTTATTGTAATATGTTGCATACTGTATGCAGATACATCTGAAATCTCCAGCAATCTCATATAAAACACAATGTGGCAATTTAAAGCACAAATGAGAATAGTTCAACCAAAAATAAAAATTAATTCATGATTTACTTTCCCTCTCATGCTTTTTAAACTTTCATGAGTTTCTGTCAACTGTTGAACACAAAAGATCATTTGAGGAATGCTGGTTGAAAAAAAAAAATACTATAGAAGTCAATGGGTCCCAGCAACCATACTTCTTCAAAATATCAGTGTAATATCAAGAAAGAAACTCAAAGTGAAGGGTGAGTAAATGACGACATGACTATTTTTGGGTGGGTGAACCATCCCTCTGATTTACGTTTCTATTACATCACAACCTTAAAATTACACCTGTCTTCTAAAATTATGATGTTATAATTATAAGGTTTTTGCACAGACTGTCAATGCAGCATCTTGCTGATAATAATCAACCGCTGGATGAGTGAAACTCAGCCAAGTAACTTAACTCTCCAGAGGATTTTAAAGTATACTGTTTAAAAGACTAGTTAGTGTTTACTTAAACTCCAACTGAAGCTACTGAAATGTTGTAACGTTAAACACAAGCCGGTTCGTTAAACACGTTCACATCAGAATCTTAACTTAGCTTTAGCATTCATAACATGTTAAGTCAAACGAAACGTTCTTAAAGTTTAAACGACCTTACCTTGGGTTTCTCGCGCCGTCTTGACGATATCATTAATACGTTTTCCATCCACTTTCATATAAGCAGTTATAATTGTCCACCAGTAGAAAGTAAATCACAGCCGCAGACGGATAAATTTACGCCAGTTTTAGTTTCTATGGTTACCAGAAACAGAGGCACGTGTGGGAAACAGCCACTGGATTATTAGTTGAAAGTTAGTCAGAAATGTGTCCACTAACAAACATTTGTGTGAATGCTGATATAATAGTGCCTGCCGTTTTCAACCATCACTTTTGAGATTAAAAACCCATTTAAACCTTTACAGTTGCTTTTTTTTGTGTTAGTGGTCTTTGTCTCCCCCTGCTGTCCAAAACATTTATGAGTTTCTTTCTTCTGTTGAAAACTAAAGAAGATATTTTGAAGAAATCTGAAAACATGTAACCATTGACTTCCATAGGAAAAAGACATGCGATGGAAGTCAATAGTTACAGGCTTCCAACATTCTTCAATGTTTTTTGTGTAATATCTTCAAAATCGTATAGTTATTAAAGTAAATCCCACGTGACAAATGCTTCGCTGTTGTACGTTTGTTTATTAATACAAAAAATGAAACAAATATTTGCACAAGAACAACCATATAGAGTAACAAAATCTAAAAATATATATAAATTTGTCAATAATTATAAACCTTATCAGCTTCCAATGTAGCGTTTTGCCGGGATACTGCATTTATAGCACATCAGGCTCACTGCATATTGAAGACAATATTGGCAATCTGACATGCTATAGTTATATGATAAATGTTGACCACACCTGCAACAGAGTTTGAGATATCAGCTGATTTGGATTATATTTCATACAGTTCAAAAGAAAGTCACAGTTCAAATCATCTAAAAACAAACAATTTACAAAAGAATACACAAAAGTGATTACAGAGGATCCACTCACCCTGGAAAAGTTTGTTCAAGCATTTCTAAGCACCTTTCAATAGTACTTCATTTGTTTTTCATTGCTCATGCATGCAGAGCTCTTTTTTTTCTTTCTTATATGCTTATTTTTTTTTAATAATTCTTAAATACGTGTCTAGATACACATCCAATGTTTTACTTGACTAAACGGTCTTATTTCTGTTTGTACACAATTTCTCAGCGCTGCATTTAATGTAGATATATTTGCAAAAACACTTTAGCTTCCAAATAGTGCTATTTTTTTTCACACAAGTTTTAATTTAGCTTTATCTCATTTATTTTCACAAAATTCCTGTAGATATTTAGATTTTCACACCGCAACACAGCCTACTGATGTTTCAAGGGATATAACTCCACTTGGCACATACACACACACACACACACATACGTATTTGGGCACCTTTGCTATTACATAACATAAATTACATGGATTTTGACAAGAGGTGTATCCTTAACGTAAATTTCATATTGACCATTTATTTATTTATTTATTAAGCTCGGCAGAAATGATCTAAAATTTTCACTCATTGCTTTCAAGGTTTTCTGCTAGGTTTCTGTTTATTCTTTTTCGAATATTGTGTGAAATTACGAAAGTCCACAGTTAAAAAAAAAAAAGACATTTGCTGTTTGTTCAAATTACTTATTTAAAACCAGCAATTCCTTCATGTTGTCCCAACACAAATCAATTGTGTGGAACTGGACTTGGACTGAATAAAACGTTGCAGTGAAAAGTAAAACAATGGCAGTGCGTAATCAAGATATTTTCAGTTTCATTGTGTAGTTGTTTTAGTGGTAAATATGCAAATACATAAAACACAAAGATATCAAAAAGATATGTACAGGTTGCATATCCTGTCAAAGTCACCTTTTGTAGCCAGATGTCTCTTTTATAAGTTAATCTGTGTTAACAGATGGGTTTTACTATTCAGCCCCTCCAGAATTTTCAGAGTCCAATGGTTGATGAGATAAAAAAGGCATTATTACAAGATTTTTGTATTTTCATAGCAAAACAAAGCAATTGTAGCAAACAATGCCATACATTTTGAGAAAATCTGTAATTTTAGGATGCAAATGTCCCTCCAAAATCCAAGAGGGACTGAATTTTCATCTACATTCAGCTTGAGAGAGAAGAAATCAGGGATATGCATCAGTTTTCCAGAAAACAAAACAAAGTTTTCAAATGAAAATGTTCCTATATAATCATAACTGTGATACATTCGTAAACTTGCAATTGTCATATTTGTGAATAGTTAAAACACTGTGTTCCTAAATGTGACTTGTTAAGAAGTTTAAAATTGAAGATTCAATTCCTGAAAAAAAATGTACACCTGTTTATCACTCTGTGAAAATGCTTTAAAAGGTTAACACAGTTATGTAGGCAGTAAGGAGCACCTTTTGACTAACACTGGCTTATTAGAATTACTATTGGTGGAGAATTAGACACCAGTGTGATTAGAGAAGAAATGAACTGAAGCAAATATCATGAAAAAAAGTAGTTTCTCTGTCTGCAGTTTGGAAGCAACTGTTTCTGCCCAAGATATGAAGACATCTAGAAGAGCCTGGAAAATAGCACCTACTCACTAGAAACGCATACTTTAAGTCATATTTTTAACATATGTGAAATGACCATTGAAGTGGTCACATTAAAAACGGCAGATAGTTTACATATAGCGGCCAATAAAGCAACCACTAATGAGGCATCTATGTATATACATATAAGATGACAAAACATATGAATTAGTGTTCCAACTAAAATATAAAATGAACTCTCTTACCCTGTTTTCACATGCTGGAAATTTCCAAGTTTATTCCACTCTGTTAAATACTGTGTTGTTAACACAAATAGACATACTATTTGGGGCTCATAAAGAAATTGCTCACCCAAAAGTAAGACAAACTCCTGATTATTTTCTCAAAGTCACGGACAGATTTCTATGAAGAAACAAAAACCCTATAAATGCACACACTGGATGAGCTTTGCACTCCAGTTTTAGGTTTTGACCTCTTACAAGGAAGGTTGGATACTGAAACCCGGTGCCAATATAAATATATAAGAATGCAGATTTCCGTGTTTCATTTTGGTGCCATTTAAATGCCTGGGCTATTGATTGAAATAACATGTGCAGGAAATATGAAATGTGCTTTTTTTGTATTAGGAAGTCAATAGGCTACATTTTCAATCAATAATCATAATTAACATAATTATAATATGTTATCAAACCGGGTTACTGCATGTGCACAACTCAATTGTTCTAACCGTGCATATGATGTATGAGCAGCTCGCACATATGCTTTGAATCGTTTTTGCACTGCTTAGTTTGTTCACAAAACGTCAGAACTGCATCAGGCTGTTGTTTGTGGTTTTTTGTTTGAACAATCTCATGATAGGTCAGGGCAATGCATTAAGTCACGAGAGATGTTGTGTTATTTTGCCAGAAAATGCAAATTGTGAAATGTGATTTTATAGTGAATGTTTTATGTAAATTTGTTGTGTATTGTATTTACTTATATCTTTATATTAATTTATATATTTTTTACATTTTTAGCATATTGTTTAATGTAAAGTTGTTGTTTTTTTACTAAAAAGTTTAAACACAGTTGTATGGCAAAAGAGTGTAAATATAACCAGCCCCTAATGGTAAAAAGCAATTAATTATATTTTTTTAATCACACTTCATAAAGACTGCAGAAACACTTTGATTGACATTCTCCCTTTGTACTTGTCATCAGAGGGGGAAAGCCCTGTCCATTAGTAATGATCTCTCACTCATTAGCATAAACAGCCCTTAGTGAATCTGCCATTCAAGCATTATAATTATTTTTTTTAATTTAAAGTTTTAAAATGCACAAATGAGCACTGTAGTCTCCATAGACGACCTTCTTCTGAGCCACTTCTTTTAATATTTGTATTTTTTCACAGAGATAACATTCTTCCTGTTTTTAAATCCGCCGCTATGCTAAAGCTTAAGTGTTTGTAGCTTCGCCCTCTTTTTAAAATAAGGCTGGTAGCACAATCTCATTTGTAAAAAGACTAAAAGGGGCAGTTTCAAAGAGTTCTAAAAAGTAATTTGTGGGGTATTTTGAGCTGAAACTTCACATACACACTCTAGGGACATCAGAGACATATTTTACATCTTGTAAAAAGGCGCATAAAAGGGCCCCTTTTAATGTCCCTTTTGTAAAGTATTGTTTAGGCAAACTGAGGTACGGTACCATTTTAAGAGTATCACTTCTTCAGCACAGGCTATGTAAAAAAAAAAACAACAACCTTACCAAAAGATTAATACAGTGAGTAAATAATCAGGAAGTTTTCATTATTGTGTAAACGTCTAATGAACATATGTCTTTAATACAACTTTAAACATTGTTTGCATATATATATATATATATATATATATATATATATGATTAAACCATGAAATGAAATGAAACCGTGAAATGAAAATGTTGTATTATGGAAGTAAAAAAAACGAAGCCTAAACAAAAGTGCAAAGAACTCTTAAGCCGCACCATTACAACCATTAAAAAACGAAAAGTGCATTTAATAATGTAAACTGATAAACAAAGAAGCAAAATGGAGCATTATCAAAAAACAACTTGCAGGGGGCAATCTGTGTCTTTGCACCCAAATTTCAAGACCTGAAGACGTGCACTGCTCGAACCACGTACTGTCGGCAGATGGGACACTCGTTCATTCGTTTTCCACATTTGCTGCATGTGACCATGTGTCCACACTCCAGCAACACGCAGTCAATGGGAGAGTCCATGCAGATCTTACACAGGTTCTCCTCCTGTCCGCTGGGCTCCGCAGGATCAGCTGGAGGAACGGTGACAGATTCAGCATGTGCAAGAAGTTTATCATTTTAAAATAGTTCTAATTACAGTTTTTCACATGAAATTGATAAAACATACCTGCTTCTGTATTTGTATTTGAAACTGAAAGTAAAAGAAAATCAGATGTCAGTTTCAGTAAATTTCAAGAATAACGGCATATTGCATACTGCAGCAACTTAAGCTACATTTATACCATGTAAAACCATGGGGTACTCAATATGTTGTGTAATGTATTTACTTTTATTTTCATATTATGTACACATCAAACTTTTAATATTTTGTTAAAATTAAAGTAGTTATTTGTTTATTACTACAAAGTCCTAATATAACATTTTAACTTAATAATGTAACTTATTCCAGTCTTCAGTGTCACATTATACTTTAGAAATCCTTCTACAATGTTGAACCTCTCAGTTATTGGTGTTAATCTGGTTCCTGCTGCTGGTAATTTTAGTAATTACCTGACAAACCCTATTTAATTGTCTTGGAGCCATCCTAAAGTGACTGAAACCCTCCAATAACCAGTTTTCAAGATAAAGGTCAAAGAGACGACTGTTTCAGCCATAGCAAGAGAAGTTGGTCATTTCAAATATATGATTTCAAGAATATTGCATCTTTACAATGTCACTAGCCCCTTTCACACAAGCATGCTTTTCCGGAAAAAGTGCATTAACAATAACATGCATTAACAGTGCATTTTTTATTTACCGGTAAAGTCGTTCTGGTAATATTATAGATATTTACTGGTATTACTGTGTGAAAGGGGCTACTGACTCATTCAAGTCTCTCTAAAGTGCTGGGTGTCACTAAAGACAAATGCATAAAATGAAAGCATAATACAGATGATATCTGTAAGTTTTTTTGGTTCTGTTGAACAGAAAGATATTCTGAAGAATGTTTGACATCTGTAACAATTGACTTTCATAATATTTGTTTTTCCTACTATAGAAGTCAATGGTTACAATATTTATGTTCTTATGTGTTCAACAGAAAAAGTGGTTTGAAACAAGTCAAGTTTGAGTAAATGATAGCAGAATTGTTTTGTTTTTGGGTGAACTATTCCTTCAAGAGAATTTGTACTGAAAGCCATTGTTTTCGTTAAACCAGGTTAAAACATTAAAGTTTTTGAGGGCGTTCATGCAGATAAACATACCCAGGTTGTGAAGGTCTTTCTGATCATTAAAGAGGTGGGTGACCTTCTCCATTAGTTCCCATTTCTCACAGCAGCCTTGATAGTTCACAAAGTTGCGTGCCAGGATCTCCTTGAGCTGCCGCACACTGAGGCCTTCGATGTCCTCCACACTGCTCAGGTCCGACAGTGAGGCTCTTCTGCTGTGCACCAGCGTCTCCTCACTGTCTGTCGACTACATCCAGCACAGATATAAAACATGATTATATCACAATAACTGCATTTGAAAATGCAACGATCAATTCAGATTCGATTTAATTTGATTCTGATTCATGAGCTCACGACTCAATTCACAATTCATGAGCTCACGACTCAATTCAATCTAATTCAATTTGATTTCAGTAATTAAAGATTTAATACAAATGCTATTGATATTTCTAAAAAATTATCAGTGAATACTATATTCAGCCCAGGCTTACTGGAAAAATCTGCCTCGGCCTCATTTCTGCAAAACATAAAACATGTTGCTTCGGGTATGTTTTTTTTGCACGTTTCAGATGACAAATCCACTAAAGGGCACCGTCTACATTTTTGCAAATCTAAAAAAGTTGTTTTAGTTGTACATTTTGTTGTACGTTTCAGATACACGTCCTTCTAGTACATGTCCATGAGATGCTGACCTGAACCCTTGCCTAAACCCAACCAATAGCGTTTTCAAAAGAAAACATGAGAGAAAAGGTCACTGCGATAACATAATTTTAGCTTGACTTTAAATTACATTTATCTCTTTTTTAGAACTGTGCTTCACTGAGGGAAAAAAAAAGTTCAACAGTGTACAACGTGACCTACCGAGCAAACTGACCATACCAGAAATGTTGTCTATATGGAGATAAATAATGAGGCAAACATACTCGATTACAAATCATAGACACCATTAAGCTGTTTCGCAGTGTTTATTTGGTGTTGTGAAAAGAGCTGCATGAAAATAATCCTGTAGAATTTATTTTTACATAGAAACTGAAGTCACATGTATTTTTAAATGTAGGCTGAAGCACGTGTTTCAAACCAAACCAACATTGAATCAACCACCAGCAAATAATTGTTAACAAAAACATTCATTCATTCATTTTCTTTTCGGCTTAGTTATTAATCAGGAGTCACCACAACGGAATGAACCGCCAACTTATCCATACACAAGTCGTGTAACATACACACCTGGGAAACATCCATACACAATCATTCACACTCATACACTACGGACAATTTAGCTTACCCAATTCACCTATAGCGCATGTCTTTGGACTTGTGGGGGAAACCGGAGCAACCGGAGGAAACCCACGCCAACACGGGGTGAACATGCAAACTCCACACAGAAATGCCAACTGACCCAGCCAAGGCTAGAACCAGCGACTTTCTTGCTGTGAGGCGATTGTGCAACCCACTGCGCCACCGTGCTTATCGTGCAAAGGTCCAAGAGGCATTCAGCAATTTTGTACACAAGAGGTGCTAATTATACTAATTATCTTTTAGTGCTCAGAAATTAAAAAAAAGGGGGGGGGGGGGGGTTTCTATAGGGAGAAGGGGTGGTTTGTCAATCTCACCTGCGTGAAGCACACTTTATAAATGCCCCCTTTTTTTAGAAGGATATGGAGTGATTGTAAGAAAGTATCTCGTGCAAATGTGCAAAACTGGTGCAAGTGTCAGTTAAAGTATCAGAGAGATAAAAGAATGTGTTTTCTACAGGTGGTTTGTCAAGCCCAATAACCTGTGTGAGGCACACTCAGAATAATAGTTGCATTCATACCTCTTCCTCATCATCTTCATCCTCTTCCTCACCCTCTTCTTCTCCTTCTCCATCTACAGGTCCATCTCCTCCTTCTACCTCTTCTTCTTCTTCCTCCTCCTCTTCCTCTTCTTCCTCTTCATCCTCCTCCTCCTCGTCTTCATCCTCTTCCTCTGTGAGGGCTTCAGATTCAGCTAGAGGAGGCTGTGATGGCTGTGAGCGGGACTGTGCGCCGCCGCTGCCTCTGGGAGTCTGTTGATCCAGCACCAGCTCCACCAGCTCCTCCTTCTCTCTGCACATCTGCGTGGGGGTTTGGTGCAGATGGAGATAGTCCCGCAGATCCTTCACCTTCAGCCTCATCAAGTCTGCTCGCTCAAAGAAGGTGCAGTGAAGCCGCTGACAAGTAAAGCACATCCGCGGATGGAGATCAGCCTGCACCGAGCAGCGGCCGCAGAAGCTGTTCTTGCAGTCCACGCAGACATGCTATACGTTAAACAAAAATGGACATATCTGTGAGAACAATGGACTCAAATAAGCAAAAATGATCAGCTCTCGTATCTGGACTTTTGGGGTTAATAGATATGGATGCTTTTTATTGACATGGTACACTGAAAAAAAATTATTCATTGGATTTCCAAAAATTTTTATGTAAGTGGTTGAAAACAATTTATATAGGCTAATATTAAACAAACAAATTAAGTTGAACATTACTACATTTTATTTGTTTAAATTCAGACCATATAAATTGTTTGCAAAAATATTTTTTTAGTGTATATATAAACAGTTGAAGTCAAAATTACAAGCCCTTCTGTGAAATTGTTATTCTTTTTCAAATATTTCTCAAGTGATGTTTAAGCAACGAAGGAATTTTTCACAGTAATTCCTATAATAATTTTTTCTTCTGAATAAAATCCCTTGACTTCAACTGTATATATACCATACATATACACAAACATTTCACCATGTGCACTTTTCTTAATTATAAATTTACTGTTGTCAACTGTGAGATGAATCAGTAATCAACAATAAAAAAATATATGAGATATAAAAAGAAATAAATGTCTGTACATGTCAGTTGTCATAGTTAATACTAAAATAATACTAAATACTAAAATAAAAACAATCAGTCAGAATTGTCATAGAAATTTCCAATTGACAAAAAAAGACAAATAAAGATACACTCTGATCCATTTTTTCTATGAATTTCTTTATTTTTTAAAAGCATTTTTATTCTGTGGCAAAAAGAACATGAAGTGAGTGAAATGATAAAAGTAAAAACGTCAGAATAGTTAGATAAAACTATAGATAAATTACTTTTATTTCTTGGTGCTGAAAAAAACAATGTGAGATTAAAAAAACAGAACTGAGAGTGGAAAAAGTTTTAATTATAAAATGTAAAAAAAAAAAATTGCAACAAACTTGCAACTGAAAGAGAAAAGTAAGAACTGTTAGAGAAAGTCTTATCTTTTATATATGAGATCAAAAGTCACAACTATCTTTTCTTTTCTTGTTGCATGACAGAAACAATCTTCCATAACCAGCAATCTAGTCAATCTTAGCAGACGTACCGTTCTTACGGTGTCAAACTGGCCTCCGCAGGCCTTGCACAAGTGTTCAGGTGGTGCTGGAAGGGGGCTGGAGCCCGAGTTTGTGTAGGCCTGGTGCCATGAGCTGCCGTTTTCTTCCACGGTGGCGGTGATTTCCACACAGAGCAAATAGCTATAACAGAAGCTCCGCACAACCCATTCTGCCCAGACAACACAATTATTCTGGATTAGTCTGGATTACTTTATCTGAGCCATTTCCCTTTGCTGTTAAATGGATAACTCGCTTTTTACAACAAAAGAAGTATAAAGTGATCATTTTAAGCCCAATCATACAGTCATACAATGGCTAAAGAAACACTTTAATATGTACTAGTCAATGTAACTAACAACAGAATTGGACAAATATTCATCAGTATAAGAAGAGCCATCCTTTTATGGTCATTCTAACGTATTAATTTCAAAAGTCTACAATGTGGTACTTTCGTTTAACTTTTAAACAGAATTATGAACAGGTAAAAATATCAGGTAATTAGCAGTTTTCCATATTTTGTGATTCATGTTATTATTTTGTATTCCAACCCCCCCCCCCACACCTATTTAAAAGTTTGAAAAAGTGACTTTTATTAACATTTTTAATGGTTTAAAGTGTTACATCCAAAGATGTCTGTGTTGGTGTTCTACATTACGCTACAAAAACCTTTCTCTATATGTGTATTTTTTTATACATTATATTATTTCAAACTACATAAATGTCAATAAAAGTCAATATGTTAAACTGCAGAGTTAAATTTTCAACATCAAAAGTCGACAGAGCATAGATGAAGGTTCCATAATGCAATACACAACCGTAAATAAATGGAAAACACTTGTGAATTGAGAATCATCTGAAACTGTCAAATAAAAGATATTTTTCACAGCATAGACATTTACAGTATTTATCATTCATTCATTCATTTTTATTTCGGCTTAGTCCCTTAATTAATCTGGGGTCACCACAGCAGAATGAACCACCAACTTATCCAGCATATGTTTTACACAGCGGATGCCCTTCCAGCTGCAACCCATCTCTGGGAAACATCCATTCACACTCATGCACTACGGACAATTTAGCTTACCCAATTCACCTATACCGCATGTCTTTGGACTTGTGGGGGAAACCGGAGCACCCGGAGGAAACCCAAGCCAACACGGGGTGACCAAGCCAACTGACCCAGCCGAGGCTCGAACCAGCGATCAGCGACCTTCTTGCTGTGAGGCGAACGTGCTACCCACTGCGCCACTGTGAGGCCCCTTACAGTAATTATTAATATTTTAATGTTTATGTTTTTTAAATATATTTACAATTTAAAAAATAAAAAGAAATTTGATGTGATTTTCCCATTTTGATATTTAAAATTTTAAATGTTTCATTATTTCAGCTTTAGTATTTTAGCAAGTAATCTAAACATTTCACATACTATTTATGTTATTTCAGCTTTATATGCTTTATGTATACTTTTAATCACCACAAACTATACATAACAAAATCGACAATCGTTTTTAAAATAAAAAACTTTGCATTTCAATAGCTCGTGGGCTTATTAGGGTTATAAACCATAATCAGACATAGACATAACATTTAAAAAGGCCAGTTCACTTTGGCCCTGCTCGTTTTCCAAAGGAGGCAATGGTAAAGAGCTCTGGTACTGCGATTTACCTATTGGGCATTATTGTGCTGCATTAATACATCTATGTATGCGAGAAGTCAGTGAGCTGTCTACCTAGACAGCCTGGTTGTGATGTGAGCTTGTGATGCTGTCTAGGTAGGCAGCTCTCTGGGTTTTGAGATAGAGCCGTCCACAGTATCTTGCAGAATATAATTAAGCACACTGAATGCATTAGAGGACTCACCTCAAATAGCCGTTGCCAAGTCCTATAATATCCATGATATCTGTGTTCAATCGAGAACGCATAAAAGATAAAATACCATATGAACGAACACGTCCTGTACTGTAATATAGGTGAAATCGCTCTGCAGTTCTCCCGATTTACGCAAAGATGTATGACGTCGGAACGTGTAATCACGCGAGAAAAGCCGGCGCCTTCCCAAACGAGGGGTTCTCTCCGTGTTGCCATATCCTCTGATTTCATCATATGACTAATTCAGAAAACCTCTTCAAATAACAAACGAGCATTATTGTTGTTGAACATACAGCAGTACCTTATTTTTCTAAGAGGAAGAAAGCTGTTTTCTCTGATTGTGTGAGAAGAATGCATAACAGAAGTAAATACAATCAGTCATTTTAGCTGCCCATAGGATGGTAAAGAAACTTTGCAGTTATTTTAAAGGATTGCTGTTAATATACTCTCCATAAATGAACAGCGATTTAAAAGTGTGCTTCATGCTGATTTATAAAATGCAATTAGTGTTTTCCATAACTTGGAGAATCAAAACCCTGCTCCCCCCTGAAAATACAGGAACAACTGTTTTGTTCGGTTGCGCAGACTGATCATTTTGCTTCACAAGGGCACAATGTACCATCAGGAGCCACAGGTATTACTTTAGTTTTGACTGTAGACCTGCTTTTTTTGGATAGGGTTTACTCAGAAAGCCATTGAGTTGCATTTATAGCCAAGGAGCACATTTACAGCTAACATCTTATGTAATATTCTAATGGACTGAATATTCTACTGTAGATAAAAACTTACCTTCATTCTGAATGCCTAAAGGTGAGTAAATTACTAACACATTTTCATTTTGGGTTAAACTTCACATGACACATTGTGTTTATTTTTAGAGAGGTTTGGCAACAGCTTTTCTTCCCTTTTTGTGGTTTAGCGACAGTAAGAGATACACTGCCACATTCTTTCATTTTCTTTTCGGCTTAGTCCCTTTATTAATCAGGCGTCGCCACAGCGGAATGAACCGCCAACTTATCCAGCATATGTTTTACGCAGCGGATGCCCTTCCAGCTGCAACCCATCACTGGGAAACATCCATACACACTCATTCACACACATACACTACGGACAATTTTAGCTTGCCCAATTCACCTATAGAGCATGTCTTTGGACGTGTGGGGGAAACCGGAGCACCCGGAGGAAACCCACGCGAATATACATATATTCATGAAATTCAGATGAAGGGCAGGAAGTACAAAAACTGAATGCAAGACACGGAGAATTTGAGAAGAGTGCCCTGGTCACATACATTGGAGTAGACTATGAAATATTGTCTTATTTTACAGAAAACCCTCCAATTTTTACGATGCATATAGGTTATTGCATATTTCTGTCCATTGCATTTTAAGGTTTTATTTGTGCACGATCTGTTTGGTCCATGTTCTTTCTGAAGGTTTCGTTTTATTCCACTAGATGGCAGTAAAGTATTTTTTTAATCTTGTTTTGAACAAAAACGTCAAGGTGATATTATTGTTGTCATAATTGTTATTAGGTAGATAGCTAATAACTAAAAACATCAGTTTTAGCAATTACCATAAAATACTCTTTCATTTCAGGCATAAAAACATCAGAAAAGGATCATAAAATCACTAAAAACTGAGTCATTACTTTTGCAAATGAACTTTTCATATATTTTCATCGATAAGCTAATGTGCGTATGAGCAGGGATGGGCAAAAATACATTGAGATGTATTTTAAAATAAAATACTAAATATAGCAGCCACAAATGTATCAAAATAAAATACTGTATTGTGTATATTGAAAATGCTGCAAAATACTTTTACAAGGGAGCATGCCATTTCTTCACAAACCTTCTAGCGACAGGCCTATTCGATCAATCCTCTTACCATTAAACTGACTTATAGTAAAGTAAACAATGATTGACAGCAACAGCATTTCTCAGAGCAAGTTTAAATCAGCTTCTCTGCCACCTCATTCACCTCTACTGTACATGAATAGGTAATTATAAACTTGTTTCTCTTTCACTTTAGTATACATTTTGTACACATTTTATCCATAAAGTCCTGTCTTGAAAATAATCTCTGGATGAACTATAAAAAAAACGAAAAAATCACTGTAAAAACCATCTAATGCAGATAATAAGTTGGAACACAGTACTATATCTCTTCATTGTGTTTTCATCCATTGTGTGGCCAGTAAAATTGCCATGAAGTATGAAGGTATATGAAGTGGTTATTTTAGTTTTCATTCACTTTTCTTTGGCTTAGTCGTTTATTTATGAGGGGTCGCCACAGCAGAATTAACTATTCCAGCATATCTTTTTACACAGCGGATGCCCTTTCAGCCGCAACCCAGTACTGGGAAACATCCATACACACTCATTCACACACACACTCATACGGTACGGCCAATTTCATTCTTTTTTTGTTTAGTCCCTTTATTAATCAGGGGTCGCCACAGCAGAATGAACCGCCAACCTATCCAGCATATGTTTTACACAACGGATGCCCTTCCAGCTGCAACCCATCACTCCAACATATTCCATTGGCTGGAATAAAAGCATGTTTTTTGACCACTGGGTCAACATTATTAGCCCCCTTAATTTTTTTCTCCTTTTTCCGATTGGCTACACAACAAACCACTGTTGTCCAATGTCCAATAATTAGCTATTAACCTAGCTAAGCCTTTAAATTGCACTTTAAACTGAATACTAGTATCTTGCAAAACAAGTAAAAAACACTGTCACCAAAGAAAAGAAATGAGTTGTTAGAAATTAGTTATTAAAACTATTGTGTTGTAAAAATGTCTTCTCTCCGTTAAACCACACTCTGGAAATATTTTGAAAAGAATTAAAATTTTCACAGCAGGGCTAGGACAAATAAAAACACAATTCAGGTGTTTAGAAAGAGTATATTTAATTTAGTTTGATCTTCAAACAAAGATGGATAGAAGGAAAACAAAAAGGCCTTTATAATCGGCGCGCTCATAATAAATCGCGGTGGTCTGGTGCTGAAAAACTAAAGAAAACATCACAACATTCCAACACACAGACAGACAGTTACCATATTTTTTTCAATTTTAAACTATAGTAAACTAAAGTTTAAAACTATAGTTTAAAATAGTAGATGAGTGGGCCACGCTGCTCCCACCCACCATAACTTTGGCAGCAGGTCCCACTACCGGCCTCCCGTGTTTGCCTGAGCGTGGACTGGCCGCCTCGTCTCATGGAGTGCACGAGCTAACCGGGGAATGTTGCTCGACAGCACATTTAGAGCAACAAACATGTAATATTCTTCGCGACGTTGCATTTACGTACGCAAACCTCGAAGAACTACGCCACAGACGGCCCTTGAAGCTTCACGAAGCGGACTTCGTGAGATTGGCGTGGCTCCACTCCGTCGGTATTGAACTCACCTCGGTCAAGTACAAACAGCAACACGTAGAAAACTGACAAAACTGAGAGAGAACAGAAGAGCTTTATGAGAATGTTTAGAACGCGACGTCACTGACTGAGAGGCATATATTCACATTTGAAAAACTCTATTTGTTTAAGCCCAGCTGAAAACAACAGTAAACAACAAAAACAATAGAAACCACCAAAGGGACCCATATAAACACATAGCCAAAAATGACTAATTTGAGCATTTTGTCATTCCAATGGTTTTCAAAAATATGTACATGCCGGCTTTTCAGCCAATTTCTTGAATTTAAAAGCTGTTCGGCATTTCTTATTTTGGCCCATTTAAACAATTATAAACACTTTGATGTTCTGATTCCTATGTAGAGCTCAGTTATTACTTCCCGAATTTCGCGCGTCATCAATGACGTCATGTGAAAACAACCTATATATACCCCTCCGTTTAAATTGGATTTGTTTGTTAGAGTGAAACTCAACAAAAATTTGTTTTGTTCTGCTCTACTAGTGTTAAACTATGTTTTGAGAAAGCAATATTTGGTGGAATATTTTTTTTAGTCACAAAAATAAAAACTTATTAAAATAAAGTCTTATTTTAACCAATTATCCATTCATTCATTTTCTTTTTGGCTTAGTCCCTTTATTAATCTGGGGTCGCCACAGCGGAATGAACCGCCAACTTATCAAGCATGTTTTACGCAGCGAATGCCCTTCCAGCTGCAACCCATCACTGGGAAACATCCATACACTCATCCACACACATACACTACGGACAATTTAGTTTATTAATTTAGCATATAATTTATGCATAATCCAAGAAAGCATATTCTGTCCAATTGAACCACTGGATAATAAAATGCTGCTTTCTGCACCAGAAGAGTGCGCTGTTTACCAGACTTTGAGCATCACTTCATCATGATGGTCCAGAGATCAGAGGTGCTCCGTGTCCGAAAAACAAGCAGACTAATCTGGAGAGAGAGGTCAGTGGATCAGAGCTGAAGCCATGATGGCTGTTCGACCAGTGCTAGCTAACTCGTTAATCAGGTTACCTACTGCAAATCCTATTTCAGACACTGTTGGGTGTAACAAGTGGATTGTGTGCGACACTTTTAGCCTATAAGATGCGTGTGAGGGCAAAGAAAGAGTGCGCAGTTTTAGCGATAGACTGTACAGAGGCCTATTACATAGACAGCATTTGCTCACTCGCGATGACATTTAATTTCTGTTTTGATTTGAAGCCAATAATATCGTCAGTATTATACTTAGTAGCCAACAGTTTTTTCTTCTTCTTCAGGTAAGTTATTATTTATTTAGATAAATAAGAAATATATATAGCCTAAAATGTTTATTTTCTATTTTTGTAATTAACAAAATCAATGAATCTTATTTTAGGATGCTTTGCCTGTCATACAAGCCTCTTTGTATTTTAATAGATGAAATGAAATTTATTTATTAAGTCTAATAACTAGGATTATGCAGAGGACAACATATTCTGCAGGTCATGTGATGTCCGACAACATGGCAACTGCCGTTGATGTGACTCTTTTTTTTGTAATCGTTTATATATTTGTTTCAGCTTTACTATAGTAAACTCAACAAAATGCGTATAAGAAAAAAAAGCGTACAAATACATAGGTTGAGAAAGATAAAATATCATTGGTGAATAATTAAATATAAAGATTGTTCTATAGTTTTTACATGTCGTTTATTAGTTCACTGTACACTCAAATGACTTGTGCTGCTTGTTTAAACTACTTATTTAAAATGAGTTGGAACAACACAATTAAGCTTAATTGTTTTATGTTCATTCCACTTAAATTAGTAAAAAATTAAGTTAACTTAATTTGTTTTGGGACAACATGAAGGAATTTTATGGAACCCAGCATTTTTTACAATGTAGTTTGAGGTGAGCCATCCATGTAAAATAAATCAGCTTTTGCTACGCTACTGATTTATCTGGAGCATTTATATCACGACATAATCAGAGAATGCGCAAAATATGGTTGTTGAAAATATTATCCAGCTTTTTTGGTGGTGTATTAAGATAAAACCTGCTTTGAAGCTGCTGTTGCTCCACTTTTCATTGAAAAATCTTACTGGAAACCCACCTGGTCAGAAATAATATAGCTATGTGCAATATTTTTTTTTTTAATGAGCAAAAACACTGTTTGCATCTTCAAATGATCAGCCTATTTTCCTCATTTGTAATCAACACTTCAATGCAGCAACAACAACCTGTTAATCTAAAACGTGTTCAATTTAACTCACACCAGATGTTAATTCACACCAGATGGTGCATTTCTGTCTCCGTTTCTTTCATATAGGACGCAATTAATTCCTTTGAAGATGAAGACAGCATATACTCAATTTAAGAAGTGAGTTTTTATTAATCACAAACATACTGTTCAAGAATTCACACAGGATTTGTACCGGTCCCAAACCCAACGGGACATTAACATGAATTCAGTGAATGAAATATGCTTCATTTCAAATTCCAGCTGTCTCCAAAACAACCACAAACTCCACAGAAACCAAAATGAGTGAAAAACATCTGAACTCGGCCTCCAAAACATCTTGCTCAAGAGTTCAAAAACCCAGAAAAAAAAAGACAGAGAACTGGGAGCAGAATAATACGGGAATTGGAGAAAATGCTCTTTTTGGCAGTCAGTATTTGGTACAGCTCTCCTGATTTAATTTTTTTTTCAAACCCACAAAATACTTTATTTTCCGTTATGCTCACAGTACTCAATATATGTAGATATATATGAATAACTATATATCTATATATCATAATGTACCTCGCTTGCTAACTTACTATATAAAATGAATTATATATTTGTCTAGTGAAAACTCGATTCCATCTGCTGATTTAACACTAGTGCTCTGTTCTCCTGAAACATTATTTCACTCTACATTTAGGCACTAATACATAATAGAATATCTACGTCAATGAAAAGAAAAGAAAAAAAAGTCATCAAATCAATGCACAACAACAGGTCTATTTACAAAAATATTTATAATACTAGATATGTGTTCAAAACAGTGGGCGCAGAACATTATCATTCCTCTCAAACACCTGTTCATTACTTAATATTGACCTGGTCTAAAGGCGATGAATTAGAAGTGGTTGATTAAAAATTGTTCTGCATATTCCAATGAATTGCTACAGCATTTAATGATTGTAACAAGGCCGTAACCACATGATGAACACTGGAGGGAACAGTTTGTTTTATAAAGTATTTAAAAATGTTTTTTCCCCACATTAAATTATACCAAATTTCTAATTCAACATTACTAAATTTTGGACTAGTATGCATAACTGGACATTATTGGCAGTTGTTTGATTTTTTATTATTATGGTAAAACAGTTGTCAAATACTAATATTTTACTGCTTCAATCTTATCTTGCCATTTTTTTATGTTAAAATTAATAATTTGTTTCATAAAGTATTCAAATATTTAAAAAGTATATAAAACCTTTTTTTTATATTAAAAACATTTCATAATTTCTTCTTCACATTAAATATACCATATTTCCAATTCAACATGCCTAAATTTGGACTAGTATGAATCCCTGGGCATTATTGGCAGTTGTAAAACAGTAATTTGTTTCATAAAGTATTAAAATATTAAAAAGTATATTAAAAAACTTTTTAAATTATAAAAAGCATTTTATAAATGTTTTTTTTCCACATGAAATATACCATATTTCCAATTCAACGCATTTGACAAGTGATTCATTTTTTTTATCGTAAACCCCAAAGTTGTCAAATACTAATATTTTGCTGCCTCAATCTTATTTCAACGTCTTTTAATGTTACAATGCTTTTTTTCACACTCGTCTTCTGTGAACAGTAAACTCTGCCTACTTTGATTTGATTGGTCAATAGAATCATTGTGATATTGACCTGTGCTGTTAAAGGGCTGATGCAGATTGGCTTAAAAAATGTAACCTAAAATCATTTCAATTATTAATATGGATGTTTGTATAGATAGACATGTCCCCCTCAATATCTGTGGTGGTTATGGCCCTGTCTGCATTATTGTCACCATTTAGGCTACAGAGGAAGGCACTTAAGAGGAATGATTCTTCAGAAGTTTTCTGAGCATGTAAGGATTAAAACAAATGGTTTTACTATAAACTGTAGAATTTCGCTTCAGCTGATTGTACTCTTTAAAGTCTTCATTTAGGTCAACATTACGTGTGAACAGTCTAAATATATTCATAATCATGGCTATGGAAGTAAAGGTAAGTTTACATGGTTCCAGGTTTGCTGTAATGGATTTAATAAGGCAGATCCCCTCTCTACCACGGAAAGAGTGTCATATTTGCCTCATTCAGCGTTTGGTTCAACCAAAAACATCTTACGCACAGTGTATCGCACAGTGGATCTATATACAACCAGTAACAGTTAGCCAACTAACAAACCCTGTCGTGTTATAAAGTAACATGAGGAGTGTGCTTATTCACTCAAATAATAAAAAGAAAAGAGAAAGCAAAGGAAAATATATCATAATAAAAAAATAAGAAACAACCTAGACAGTATATTCACTATGTACAAGATAAACAGCTAGCATAAGAAGGACACTTAAAATCAAAAATACGCAGCACTGGTCTTTCAAAATAATCTCCAGGTTTTTTTTTTTTTTTTTGCTGGTGTTTTTCTGAAGATGTTCATCGTCTCTAAGACTATCTACAAACATAAACATGGAACGTCCTTTCACTACTACCATGAAATCCCAGCAGTTTTGTCATTACATAAGACCTTTGATTGAAGCCGGTGTTCGCTGGATATGCGACTGAGAAGGATTTGAAATCGGACTGGAAAACAAAACATCCACACGTCGAGTGGTTTGGTGCATCGTTTGCATGTTGTAAAACGAAAACCGAGGATGTGAAGTAAGTGGTTTAAAATGAGTCACAATCAAAAAAACTAAAACTAAAAGGTACTGGCTTCCTGGTTAGTATTTTACAAATATTTAAAAAAGTAAAACATTTTTTTTCTATAGGCATTTTTAAAATATATTCCATCAAAAATAGTCTGAGAAATTTAGCTAGTACAAAACAAATGTTTTCAAAGTGACAGAAGAGCTTGAGGAAAACGTTTTCTGGATGTACTGTTTATCGGCTTCTACTATAATTTGAGATTCGTAAAAAGGGGCTGTAAAAGTTGAAAAGAGAAAACATCTAATATGTCTTTAAACAGTGATCAGATGCGATTATTTGTCACCTTTGGCAAATACAAGTTGTGTAGTCACTGTCGTGCCATAAAGCAAGGCAGGTGCCGCAGCAGCTCTGACATCTGTGTCCTCATTTAGGGATTTGTGTCTGCGAGGTAAAATAGCGCCAATAAACTGAACGTAGTTCTGCATCTCTTCCATCAGAAATCTTCCTCCTCTCAGATGACAAATGAGGATTTGTGTCTGAAATCCCCCTGAAAGAGAGAAGATTGAGTGAAGGAGGCTGAGATAATTCCTTGTCTTAAACTGCAAGACTTTTAAGAGGTTTCTTAAGCTCTTATAAAAAACAAAAAGATTAAAAAAAAAAAAAATACTAGATGAAATCTTTTTATTTTCTCTTACCTCATCCTCTGTTCTGACATAGTCCACTCCATCTCCTTTTGCTGGAGTTTTGTAACTGAGGAGGGAACAAAAAACAAAGGTTTACATATGAAAGATATCTTAATCTGCCAGTCATCACTGTCTCTTATTAATATTAATGTTTTGAATAATTAAGATGCTTTTAACAGACTTTTGCTCACCAACACTGCATTTATTTGACCAAAAATACAGTAAAAATGGTAATCAAATGTGAAATCTTATTGCTATTTAAAACAGCTGTTTGCAATTGTATTACATTTTAAAATGTAATTAATTCCTGTGATTCATAGTTGAGTTTTCGGCATCATCACTCCTTTAGAAATCATTCTAATATGCTGATTTGATCCTCAAGAAACATTATATTTATAAAAAAATTATTGTTATTTTTAATGATAAAATGTTGCATTGTTTATATCATTGTTGTATCTTAAATACAAATACACAGGTTGACGATAAAATATCAATGGTAAAAATAATATCTTTGTGGAAACATGATACATGGATTTGTTCTGTATGCATTAAATGAATCAAAAGTAACATTAATATTAATAATACTTCATCATTTGACCCTTTTTTACTCGATATTTTTCACGAAATAATCCAAAATCGATTCAAACTTTTCCAAACTAAAAACTAAAAGTACAATAAAGTTTCCCTTTTTTAATCCCAAATGATTTTGTCTGACAAAATACAGTTCAAATATCTGAACAAACATGCAATGAATGTAATGTTAAGAGCTGGAAACATTCAGCATCTCCTTGGGTGAAGAAATGGAAAACAAGCTGTAAAGCGGTGAGTCAAAAGTGCTTTGGGACGGAGTGACTCAGACTGAAGTCGTGTGCTTACTTGTTTCCCGTCTGCTTCTGGCTGGTGAAGTAGCCACGTTTATAGGCACAGAAGATGCCCACTGTTATACACAAGAGGACCATCACCACCACCACGACTCCCAGGATGATGCCCGCAATGTTGATGTCATCTAGAAAAAAAACAGACACAGCATGAGATCATAACTTTAAGAGATGTCCTCCTGTCACATGCAAAAAAAGAAGAAAATTTACGTACAAACTTCCATCATCTGCGGTCCACATTCAGAGATGCCAGCCTCATTTTTGGCTCGGCAGTAATATTCTCCCGCGTCCTCCTTCCTGACCGCACTGAATTTCTGAACAACAGAGAAATGACAACAGTTTTCAGTTGACATTAAATATATTAATGATAACAGTTTTCATTGATAATAAAACCAGTTGTTTAATGTGCATGAAATTAGAATAATTTATAAATGATCGTGTGACACCAAAGACTGTAAAAATGATGTGTAATTACATTAAAGATGAATTATTTGCAAGTTTCAGAACAATACTGTTTTTATATATTTTCTTTGCTGATTTTCTTTTTCACAGCAAAACACACTGTTGCTTAGAGAGGCATCTGATCTGCTGTTTGCTCAATTTTCTTTAATGGAGCTCAAGCAATGTGTTGTGTCTAGTTATTCTACATGGTTTATTAAACTGTTGTATAAAAGCAATATCATATTTGCAATTTTGCAGATATTTTGCAGAAAACAGCACCCTTGCTTGTATTTAAACTCCTAAATCCTGTTTAAAAATCTTTCTGATAGTCATGCATATGCTATAAAATTAAGACAGGTAACAAACATATCTATCTTAAGGCAAAAACAATAAACAAGTGGTCTCATCAGACACATGTTTAAATAGGCATTTTTGTTGTGATGTAATTTGAACTGAAATGTGAAGACAGGGGAGGACATAGAGTAGCCTCTCCCCCTTTAAAATAAGAGCCAGTGGCATTTTGTTTTTATCACAGCTCAGCTCAAGTGTATATAGCAGTAGCTTCTTGAAGGGAGTGGGACATGTCAGATACTAGAAAGCATTTGATTGGTCATAAAATTTGATGAGATGACATCAAAAATAAATCATTGATTCATTTAGGCGGAAGTGGCAACTGCAAGTTTTGGATGCTTATATTTTTTTAATACAAATTTTGTCACTGTTTTGAAGCAGTAGCTTATAGATATCCTTAAGACTAACATACTGATACTAACACCTAAAAAACTTTACTTTGATTTCATGGGAGCTTTAAAAATTGGCGTGAAGGTTGACAAGGGCACTGAGTACAAATGGCGGAGAATGGCACTCTGGAATGTGCAAATGAGGGCAGCAGATTCCCTCCATGGCTGAGCCCATCACTCCCCCAAAATATCCCTCCGCCTACCCCAACTCACCAGCGTGCCCATCTCTCCGTCTAGAGCGTAAGTGGAGTTAAAAAACTTTGGGCTGCTCTTGGGATCTAGCGGGATTTCCTCCTTGTTGCGGAACCACTGGTATTGAGATTTTGGGTAGCCTTCATCCTCCAGGCAATGCAGCTCTGCCGGTTTGCCCACCGGGATGGACTTAGGCACAGAGCATCTGGGCACGACTGGCTTCACTGCATGGCATACGAGAGAATCATCTTAACACCATTGCACAGATTGCATCCTCACACACATGCACCATTACAGCGACTCCGGCTACAGCTGAACATTCTGCTCTTTCCCCTTTTAGCCCCTAGATTGAATTCAGATGCAGTTTCAGAGGTTTCCTCATTTAGCCCTGGTCATGCCCTGCAAGCATCCTCAAATGTGCACCAAGGGTGGGATCATTGGCTCGGCGCTCCATCTCATCTTACATCGTAGCAGTTGGGAAATACTAACAATGCTACGTCTACAACGAATTAAAATTTCCCCTCAAAAGTAACCCATTCCAATCAATAGATGTAGAGTTGTTCGAGTGTAAGCCCTCACCTCGTACAGTGAGTGATATCAAGATCTCATCGAAGGATTTCTGGTCATTGGGTGCTGTGACTTCACAGCGGTAGTCAGCACTATCTGATCTTGTGGCATTGGAAATGACCAGGGTCGCAGGCTCTCGAATTTTTGCTCTCCTTTCCAAGTCACCTGGAGAAAATGAAACCAAGTTATATGGATGGTTGAAACAGGTGGACTGAAAGCTTTTGCGGTAGATAAAAATCTGGGCCTATAATAATAGTCCAGTTTTCTACTAATTACTACTTTACAATATTTTTCAGTTCATTAAAATTGTTTGGCACATGAGAATTCACAAACTAAACACTTTAACACTTATACAAGTTTCAGTTTGCCTACATTCACAGTCACATAACAGTTAATGCTAACATGAAGTACTAAGTACTAATACCATTACAGCTTTTATTTATTTAGGCATATACACACAGATGCATACTGTAAAAAAAAAGCTTTTATACTTTCAATTATCTCTGTTCTGACGACTTTTGACATCGCTTATGTCTAAAAGTTTGGGGTCATAACTAATACTGCTTTTCACATTACAATCAGGAGATTTATTGTAGCACAGCTGTCTGCACAGCATGTTCATAAAATATTCCATATTGCTTAATATAGTGCAGGACAAATTTGTCATGCATGTCTTGCCAAGGGGTATGCAATATTTATAATCTAAGATAATATAATTAATGTTGTTTTAATGATGCGTGAGGTAACATTAGAGCATGTCACTCACTTTGCAAAAAAATAAGTAGTAAAGGCATACACTGCATGATGCAGTATATTAGAATGCAGTTATAATTATTCTATAATTAAAAGTTATGAAAGCCAAAAATTTCCCTGAATGGTTAAAAAAAATAGGATTAGATATAGTTAAATAATACACAAGTCAAGAGTGTATTTCCTGTATAATACTGCATAAGCACAATCACACCTGTAATATTGATTTAATAATTGTTCATTAAACAAGAATTGAATGTTAAGCGAGTTACATTTTAGACACCATTTGGGGTTTTCTCAGTTTCCCCATTCCCAGCATAAAAAACACATCAACAAGTAAATCGATTTAATGTCAATTCTCTACACTGATGTCAAAACGACATCATATTGACATCTAACATTGGTGTCAATAAACAAAAAATCCATTACAGGACTTTTAGGACTTAACAGAATTTTTTAATCGATTACAGGACGATTACTGACACCATTTTTAGACGTCAGTTTATCATTTTGACATCAAGATAGTTTATATGCATTGTAGTGATACAAAAGAATAAAACTTATATTATAATACTTTTTGTGTCATTATTTTGGGGGTCCAAAGGGCATCAATGTGTGGATGTTAAATGGATGTCAAGGTTTTGGCATCAAATTGATTAACATTTTTGATGTGTTTTTTGTCGTTTTTTATGTCGTTTTGTCATCAAGTTGCTTGCTGGGATCAGAATAGTTATAAACAAAACTAAAGCAGAACGTTTTAATCATAAAATAATCAGTTTGAATTAATTTAGGATTCAGTAATCAATTGATAAGGCCAGTTACTTGTTTTTTTTTTCAAAATGAATCAGCCTTAATTCACCAAATATAGACCAACTTCTAGACCTAATCTTCTTTCAGAAACATTAAATGAAGAAATCAACAAACAATGTTTTTGTTTACTATTATTTCAAGATAAGTATTGCATTATTTTGTTCTATGCGTCACAGTGTTTATTAGTGTGTTACCTGATATTTGATTATCGAAATACACATAGCTGGGGTCTCCATTCTTAATCTTCTTCCACTCTATTCTGGGTTTAGTGGTGGTGATGGACTCGATCATGCAGGACAGCTCGATTGCTGCATGGGGAAACAAAACCAGAGCTCACAAACCAATTCCAATGGCCTGTTAAATGTTCAAATCAGACTGCAGGAGTTAAATTACTCAGCCTTACATTCAAACTCGTTGACCCATGGTTTAGCATTTGTCGTCTTCAAGAGGACTGCCAAAGTGCTGATGTAGCCTGCAATGAGAAGACAGACACAAATGTCAGTTTTAAGATGAATTAAAGGGAACATTTTAGTTCGCACAAATATAAAGTTACTCAATCTCAAGTGGTTCAGGTTTGAACATATTTTGAAGAATTCTGGAAACTGGTAGCCATGAATAAAAAAGGCTACCGATTTCCAAAATTCTTCAAAATATATTCTGCGTTGAACAGAACATCAAACAGATTTAAAACAAGTGGAGGGTGAGCAAATGATGAAATTATTTTCATTTTCGGATGAGCCATTGCTTGAACAACTCGCAATACCTCACAGTAACATTTTGGATGGTGTTATTATAGTCTCAAGCACACGTGACAGTAAACATTCATGAAACTCAATTAACAGTTGAGCCCAGCGTCCAATGCCTCCACCCTGACGGCACACATTCCTCGCATCTCTGTTAGCTGTGAACGGATATGCTACCAGCCATTTTTAGTTTCACTCTCACAACAAACATCACTGATGTAAAAGTGTCCCACCACAGATAATTGTGCAGACTGACAAGCAGCCTCCGTTCTGTATCACGAATAACAGCTGACTGCATTAAACTGAAGGCCAAAGGGGCTCGCTAAGTTCACATAGTCGCTAATAAACATGCTAAATCGTAAAAGGTCAGCTTTAAAGTTCATATTATTTTTAGACGTTTGTGTCTCATCGTTTTTGGTCTCGCATCAAGAAAATGTTTAAATGAATCTAGATTAGAAACACTTGCTCTATTTGACCTAAAGGTTTCCAGGTTTACTGTCTATGAAAAGCTGGTTGGCTAGCAGCATGGAAAAGCAAGAATATAATACAACTGAATACAACTAATATAAGCGTGTAAGGTCATTTTGTCATAATCTTCAGTACAAATATCAAAAGCTTTTTTTCCATTTTCTGAAAGAGCATATATTGAGGGCACTGAAATTTTAATGGCCATCTGATTGCGAGGGATAATTTTTATAAATCTTTGATGATTGTATTTTGGGCCAAGGCTCTTGAGAATAACCATCTCACACAGAACAAGGCTGGTAATACAACAGACTCGACGGTAAATCTGACAGAAGTCAAAGAAAGTGTTTTATTCTTAAATACTATTAATATATAAGCAACACAATTTATTTGTTTGTAGTTTTGCATTTTAATTTTTTTGTGTTGCTTTAAGAATATCCAGAAAGTACATAGATATATCACTGACATGTAAGGACATACAACTTTGGGCCATCACACAATGAAGTTTTGGATGTTTGGCAAGTTCAGTCTCACAATGTATGTTATAGAAGCCTGTTATAGTTATTATTTATCTTTTTGTCACACAACAAACGGTCTAAGAGAACAAAGGCACTATACAGTACGTTTCTGCCTTCTTATGTCACTCATGATAATGCTTCCTTTCATTATTAGGTGTGTTGACTTGACAGATCACATGACATGATTAATGATCATTGATGATCACATTATATCCAAAAGTCTCTAAGACTCATATTTGATTTATTCAATTAAAAAATAATAACATCATTTGTCTAAATAGAATAGGCATCTCAATGCAGTAAAGACTATGTATGAAATAGAACCACCTAAATGCACAAATGCATAAACCAATGCACACAATAAAGCTTAATTAACAAAATAAAGTTGACTTCAGTAAAATATTTGTAATCTCTTAAGAAACATGGAGATGGGATAAAGTCGAATAATAAAAGTTGTCGATTATTAGTGACAGTGACATGGCATCGGGACCATTTCAAGTTGGACGATATTTCTATCGTCATGATTTCAATTGGTCTGCACAGAGCTGCATGAAGTCAAATGCACCTAATAAGTTTAGTTGAATTACTTCCCTGACTCACCAGGTGTCTCATATTATCTTGTCATCCCATTACTGAATTTAAGCCCCAATGTTTCCCATGTTTGTGGGTCAGCTGATTAGTGTTAATGTGGATGTGCTCTTGCTCCAGTAATATACATTCAGTTCTTTAAATATACCTTCAGTTCCATAGCCCCACTAGCCATGCACATCCCCGCAACATTTCTTCAACAGCTTTTTATCTAAAGTTTACCTTCTATTTCAGCATTGTCAAAATAATGTTAATATTTTAAATTAAAGGGATCATTCACCCCAAAACGATGAAGTAATAATCCATTAGTCACCTTTTTACTTACCCTCAACTCGTTCCAGACATGTTTGAGTTTCTTTTTTTTTGTTGATCAGAAACTAAAATATTTTAAAGAATGTTGGAAAAAGGTAGCGACTGACTTCTATTGACATTTATACTTAGACTATATATTTTTTATACTATACATTAGTTTCCAACAATCCTCAAAATACCAAAGAAACTCATAAAGGTTTGGAGGTGCTTGAGGGTGAATAAATGGTGAGTAAATGTACATTTTTGGGGGAATTATCCCTTTAACAATAGAAGCTTTAAAAAGTCATAATGGTAAAGGATGCAGGACATCCTAATAAAACACACAAGCAAACACATCCTCTTTTCAGAGGCAGGACACAAAGGCTGCACTCTAACTGGATGTCCAGGAAGCAGTGACAGTGTCTCTCGTCTCCTTTTCGCCTACATCCTGTCCTCTAAAACAGGAGGCTGGAGCTCAACCCAAGCGAAACAGCAGCTCGCGTCTGTAACGCTCAGCTCTGTCCTGCCGGATGAAGGCTCTGTTCTCTGATGCCATTTGAGGGATAATTGAGCCCTCAAACAAGGCAGGTGCTCTATGACCTACATATCCTGACCTCTCTCTTGCTGTTAGGAAAGCACAGCTGGATGAGATGTGACAATCCTGGCCCTGCTTTAATCTTCTGCTTCTTCCTTTAGAGGCCTGTCTGTTGGTTTCTCTTCAGTAATCTTAATGTAATGCCTGGGAAAAATCCAGGCATTACAGAAATGTATAATATAATTGAGAGAGAAAGAGAGATTTCCTGACTTATCTACATAATATATCTGTGTGATGTCAATAGTGTTTGTGGCATAATGTTGATTATCATAGAATTATTAAATAGTGTTATTTCATTTTTTAAGATAATACATATTATCATAAAGCAAAATTAAACTGTATTGTATTTTAAAATGTAATTTATTCCTGTGCAGCAAAGCAGAATCATTAGCATAATTAATCCGGTCTGTGTCATGCGATCCTTCAGAAATAATTCTAGTTTGCTGATCTGATGCTCAAGGATTGTTTATTTTCTTTATTAATGTTAAAGCCAATATAAATATGTAGATTTAAAAAACTAGAAATAGAATCTATCTATTTAGACATTTCAAACCAACAATACAATTTTAGATGGCAAAATTTAATTCCCATAGAATAGGTAGTCTTTTGTGGACACTTGAATACATTCAAACAAGTGAGCATCTACACTACAAAAGCAATCAGATCAAATGCATTTCAACTAATTCTGTAAGAAGTGGACAAGCTCAGAACATTTCATGATTGAAAGAGTCCAAATTACACCACAAATTCTTCTTATTGAGCTTTACCCTTTATTTATGCTTCATTAAAACGGCACAGATAGACCACCCAGGGCAAACTCAGAACGGTGAGGTCGCCCTTATTCGAGGAGGCCATTTTCTAATCCTGGCATCAACACCTAACACAGCGTGAGGGCCTATGGAGAAACATTACACCACAGAGAAATGAGTTATCCAGCCAGAATCATGGGGCTGTTTGGACAGCATCCACAGCGCCGCACAGTTTCAATCTACACCACACCCTACATACTGAACAGCCCAAAAACATTCTTCCCCAACACAGCCATTCAACACACATATGAACTGGATAATATTCCTTGTTATTTTTAAACTGCAGTATTGATTCATTTTGCTGAGAGGAAGAGGAGGAGAAGGGCAAGTTATATTAACTGCCATTCCATACACATCCTGGATCATTTGATTGAATGTCTATGGCCCTGTTTACATCTGATGTAAAGTGGCATTTTGGTTGTTCGGATCACAAGTAGACAATGGGTTGGGGGATTATGTTTTTCTAAACTTTCAGTCTAATATTGCAAAATAAGCATCCAAAAAGACTGAACATCCTACGCTGTCCATCTATATAGTTTTGCATAAAATAAATTAATTAAGAGCACTTTAATTATTTTATACCTAAAATAAAACATTCACAAACCAGTATTTCAGCAAATAAGTTGGTGCTGGCTGAGAATTGTTTTGAGAATGTATGCACACAAAAGAAGAAAATAATGCACCTGCAGCTTTCATTTCGAAACATAGATATGTGTTAGAACAAAGTCCCTTTGAAGGAAAGTCTGCAAGAACTATAAGAACTGCCAGGCTATTTCGACTAGACCGATTGGCTATTTTTCCTTCTGTGGTGACCATTCAGAAAATTTCCCTTTTCCGCATTTCATAGTAATATGACTAAACAGACATTGTATATCTATAGTCATTGGTTAGAATCAGGATGCAAAAAAAATGTTCGGTTGGGTTTAGCTCAGAGGTTTGCTGATCTTGCAGCTGACCTGTATGACAAGCCCTGTCTTCTTATAGACTTGTACAGGAAGGACGTGTACTTGAAACGTATAAAACAAAATGTATCCTAAGTAATGTATTTCAGATTCACAAAAATTTAGACAGCGCCCACAGTGCAAACAAAACATACCTGGAGAAACGTATTTTAGGCTGAGGCACAATATTTTCAATGAGTCTATTTAAATCCAATCTGGCAAGAAAGATCAACAGTAATGAAATCAGTAACTGGAAAGTAGTCAGCCTTTACACAAGAGCATCTACACTGATACAGAAATCCAACCACATGTGTTTTAACGCTCTCTGGAAGTTCTCGAATGTGGAAAAGCTCAAAACATTTTAGACTCCATTTACACCTGTAAACTGGGCCTATAAATTGACCATATGCCTGCAGACTGAGCAGTTCTGGGTGTCACAAGGCCTCACAGCTTTAAAATGATCTGCATGTTTGTAGCCCTGAACAATTCATGATGTGCAAGAGGTCACAAATCCTCCTCCACAAACACATGAATGGCTGTAGAGCAATATTCCCTGAGTGACTTTACTGAGGAGTGTGTTTCTTACAGCCTGTGGTAGCACTTGTGTAGAGGCGTGAGGGCCAGTGTTTTCTTGCTATAGGGTTGAATTTCTTCACTTCATTGAAAAATAACAAAGAGAGCACGTGTTTTAAATTCACAGTTCGTCTCTTGGGCATTTTGTCATCTGTTTTGGTTTGAAGCCAATGGGAGGATTTACAGGCTCTGGTCTGATATCTAGAACTGCCTTCTGAGGGAGCGTCATAAAGGGGTACTTCAGGCTGAATGAAAACTCTCATCATTCACACGCACACGCACACAAACACACACACGCATGCACGCACACACACACACACACACACACACACACACACAGAGAGAGAGAGAGAGAGAGAGAAAGAGAGAGACCTTTTGAAAAAACCTAGGAACCAAACAGTTTATGGTCCCCATTTACTTTAATAGTATTCAATATTTTATATATATATTTGTTTTGTGTTAATGTTCATGGAACTTCACATTGAATAATTTGTAACTCAATTTATAGAAAAAATGTGGATAAATAAGTTTGAATTATATGTTTAATCAACATTTCACTTGTTTTGTTAGTCATTTTGCAGATTTATATTATATCTGTAAATGTTTATATATGTTTATTATTTATTAAGTAAAAATTTTTTTGTTTTTATTTTGCAATATTTGTTTAAACAGTTTAACTAATTTGTATTTCATTTTAAACAAAAAAAGACAAATATTTCTGAATATTTATTATGCTTTGAACAAAAATGTCTGCCAAATGACTAAATGAATAAAGTATTTGCACTTTTTTGTTAACTATGATTTATTTAAAGAAACAAAGTATAAATTAGTTTCATGGTTTTACTTTTGTTTAACTAATAACACTTATGAGATGAAAAAAAAAAAGATTTTATCTTAAGTGTTATCATCCAGAATATGCAAAATACCATAAATGTTTTTGAAATTAATATTACTTTTCACCTTAACGTACTTAATCTTTTGTCATTAATATCAATATTATTATTAATCTTAAATGCCTCATCTCAAATAAATCATTAAATTAATTATTCTAAGAAAGAAAGTTTAGAGCAAAGAACCACCAGTAACCTAGTTCCAAGCAAAATAAATGCCTGTATTCCACTCTAATGGACAATATGCAAGGCAAGTGTATTTAAAATTAAACATCCCTGGAAAATCCCATGTAAAGATGCATTTGTGTCTCGCCTCAGTCTTGACACGGCTGTGTTAAACCCCCTCTACAAATAATCTGAGTGCAGGACATCCCACCTGCTCCAGGGAAAGTAGCTTAGCTGACCTCTCCAAACTCTCGAAAACAACGGCATCAATACAAGACTAGAGCTTTAAGCTTTGACTCAGTAACTGTGGTGTTTTTACAGCTGCACTTCATTCTCCTGACGCTGTCCGAACAGATGACCTCAACTCTCGCCATTTTTATCTCCTTCAGGCGAGACACTGCAGGCAAAAATACAGCTTTTTTTATGCACCTGTCAATTTTAAGATTTTAGGGTTTTCATAAAGTGTGGATAATGTGTATGTTGTAAAGAAAACATCCAAAATTTAATTGAAATTGAAATTGATATATTTTTTGCACTTTATCAATTTACATCTGTAGATTTCTATTGCAGAACATATTTTATTCTGTGGATATTTAACAGCAGGATATATTCGTACATAAGTTGATTGATAACATACAGCATTTTATTCAACAAAAACATGAAAGGGTATTTATTTTCTTGCTGTTCATGGTATTTTCTGAATTATGGAGTGAAAAAAAGAGATTCCAAGAATTTTTAATCCAACATTTTTCCTAGAAATGTATGCAAATGAGTCTCATCTGCATATTTAAACATTTTTTAAAAACGTACAAAAAATACAACAAACTTTGCAATTCTTAACGCAATCAATCTACTAGAAAGTATGGTGAAGACTACTTGTTAGATGTGTAATGATACACTTCCTCTCTCTATGTGGTCAACAACCCATTTATCAACAATTTTAAGCCTATTCGCCTATTGTCTTGCCTTAAACATATTTACACATCCAGCTCTGTCATGGTTTCAGTGGCACAAGGTCCAACGAAGACTATCTTTGCATAAGCAAAGAAGATTACAAAGAGAAAATGCTCCTTCCTAGAGGCCTGAAGTTGAATATTCATTCGCTTACGGTCTGAAAAGTCCCAAGTGGCAGTAGAAACGACAGTTATGACCTCTTGTTCTGCCCTCAGACTCATCCGTTTCATCCGATCTCAAGTGAAGGCATCGAATAATAAAAGCTGAGAGGAAGGCACCTCAGGGAACACCACACACTCATTACATCACCTGTACATCTCATTCAAGTATTTTACGTTGGATCTATCTGTGTTTTCTGAATTGCACTCAATTAAAGAAATGATTCTGTTACGCAACAGATTCCCAGAGTCCTTGAGAAGATTTCGATTATGGAAGAAATTAATTTCTTTCTTGTTGCAGCAAGACTAAAAATAGTAGCGTTCAGCAAAGATAAGGCAATCTCTACCACCAAAATACCCCTGATATTCCTTCAGCTGCTGAGCAAATGTCACTAGGCGTCACTTCAAAGTGCGAGTGAAGAACAAGCAGGCATTCCTGTTGAAGTACCTCCAACTTAAATACAACACTGATAACACAACTGATCAAAACAGTAAACCTTTAATGCGACTTATAACGTTTCTGCCAAATGCATAAATGTAGATGTGCACTGATGAATGTTCAATGTTTTCATCAAGATGTGTTAAAAGCTTTTTATAACATACAGAAATGTTTCTCAGTGAGCGTTTGTACAAATGTGTTCCTGTGTTCAAGAGCGAGTAGACGATGAGCAAAGGAATAAAAGGAAATGCAGGGGATTCAAGACACCTAAAAGTTTGACTATTTTTATCTTGACTCAGCGTCTTACAAACAAACCACCCATGGAGATACACTCAGAAAACAGCACGTATTAGACAGCATGCAATGGCTAAAGACGTCTGTCTACATATATGTCCTATTTATGTGAAAAGCAGACAAAATATTTTTAAATATGTCAAATTTAAATCACATTTAGCAATATCTCTACAAATATTTGATATATTGTACATTAAATTATTATATTATAAAAAGTACATATAAAAAATGCTATATATTTATGTAAATATAAATGAAGTACTATTTAATATAGATAATTTAAACATTTTATAATACTTTCATATAAAAACTTCTGTAAAACTAAATACATATTTTACATAATGTATGTTTAAACACATGTACACAAATATATTTTATACAAATTCAATTTTTAGATATAACATACAAATTAAATCAATTATTTTATTTCTCTAATTACATAAATATAAACAAATTTTAAATTTAATTTTACATGTTTAAATTAAAAGATATTAATGTTGTATTCCTGAAATGTTTTATATAATCTAGGTAGGCTTGCACTATCACATGCAACAGTGTTGATTTGCATTACTTGTAAATGCTCTGCTGTGTGCCAGTTCACGGTTGGCCAGCGGCTCTGCTCTTTGCATCTGTAATTTCTGCATTCACATGTGGAAGCTATAGGCTGTGTTGGAGGTATCTGAGGGCTCCAGCCGGGTCAGAGACTGAGCTCAGGCCGGTGGTGTCACTGAACGCCTCAGTACATGTCACTTTGAGTCAGCATTAGTTACTGCAGGAGGCCCCTTTCCTTTTGTCCTCCAGCCGACTGAAGTTCACAGGACCGGTGAGCAAATGTCTGTCCTGTATAAGTCTATAACACTGGTTAAGTTGCTACGTATTCACTGTAAAAAAATTATATAATCAAAAAGTCATGGCAACATACTGTATCTTTTCATGTTGCTTGCACTTTATTTTTTAAGTGATACTAACTTGATTAACTTGATTTAAGTCAGTTTAATTTATACAAGTGGAAAAGGCTTGCAAAGTTAATTTGATTCAACTTAAAAATTTTAAGCAGAACACATTTTTTACATTGTGAAATTCTGTTTCTGGGTGCAAGCCTCCACTCTTTTCAATTGATAAAACTCAATAATTTTTCCACTGCTTAGTCATATCTCACATTAAAGTGAATCTCATAGCGTTCACTACAGACTTGCTGTGTCCCAGAGACCAATATTTTAATGATAAAAAAAAAAAGAACTGTGTGATCATCATTTGAGATCAGGCATGAATATAAACATTACGATTAGGATTTTTCAATAGCAGTACAGCAGACTGGGAATGCATACGTGCTGTTTATTGTTCACTTTTGACATCTGATCGTACTTAAGCAGATTCCTCTTCCACATGGCACTATTTTAACACCAAAAAGCATTATGGGTAAATTCAATTTATGGAAATATAATATCAGAAGTACTTTAAATCCACATTTCAGTCACATGAAATAACTGGGTCTGATTAGATCTCCACTTTTTTTTCCAATAAAAATAGAGCCCTTGTTTGGCAGCACACATCACATGGTTGAAGTCCACATGAACAGCAATCGAAACCTTTGTTTAGTGACACACTTTCAGGCAGTGGGAGTGAATGAATACTAAATTAACCGGGACAGGGCCTGACGGCCTCTGCTGAAGAACAAAAGCATTCCAGATAGAACCCGTACAACGGCGGACCACTTTTAAGTGCCCCAGTTTTAGGAAATGAATAAATATATGAAGTATATTTAATACATTAACATTAAGTGCAAGGTTCACATTTTTGTCCTTTAACACATTATACAAATTATATATATTGTTAAATAATTTATTTTAAAAAATAATAATAAAAATGCATCCACTGTGTAAAACATATGCCAGAGTAGTTGGTGGTTCATTCCGCTGTGGCGACCCCTGATAAATCAGAGATTAATGGACAATAAATAAATATATATACATTAATAAATATATAAATAAATATATATATATTCAAATATTGATCTCTCTGAGACCCTTAACAGTCACAAAATATCAACCCATTAATTCCAGTGCATTCCAAACCATTGAAATGGCCCTGGGGTTTCAGAAACACCCGCACCGAACATGAGTTCTTAATTGACCAACATCACTTACTCCCTCAATGCAGGTCAGTGATTATTCAGAGGGCAGCTGTATGTAGCAAGACCATGACTTATTTTCCGCAGGGGTGAGAACAGGTTACTGTTGGAGAAACCTTTGCTATTTATAGCAGCTGTCAACAGCAGGCAGAGACCGTGCTGCATACTAATTGGTAGCATTTGCAGGTAAGCTGTGCATCTCCTCCTGTCCTGTTTATCAACTGTTACCTCACATCTCTCAGATACCATTTCAACAACTGTTTTCCACAGAAACTGATAATTTAGAGATAATAAATGCATTTGCATATGAATGCAATATTTAGTCTACGCTTATCTCCCCAGTCAGCGATAAAAGGCCCATTTTTAGCTCAGCAAATTGTTTTGGGCTGATCAGAGGATCACGTACTGGCCGTGAGGCTCCAACCCCCGAAATCTGTAAATCGTGGCGCACTCAGATCCAGAATTAGCCGCTCACTGCTTTCAGCGCAGATGGCGTCATCCGCGCTCACTGCAAATGCCTCTCATTCTAGTACAAGCACACTGACCTCTTCCTTAATCCTAATTAGGACTGTAATTTCTGCTGGAGCCTTCAAGAACAGTCGCTCTCAAACAGAAAAAGAAACTTTTTTTTTCTTTTTTCAACTCGTGACATTAAAGGAATTGTTCACCCAGAAACTGAAAATAATTCACCCTCAGGTCATCCAAGACGTAGGTGACATTTTCCTTCAGTAGAACAGCAAATAATTTAAAAAATTGTAATCTTTGGTGATTCATGAAGTCCAAGTTTACAGCTGAGAGTATTTTAAGAGTAAAAAAAGCTATAATATATTTATATATATATATAGGCAAAGTATATGTGTTTACTGTGACTGAGGTGTTATAAAGTGAAACAATCAGTCTGTGCAACAAACTGAACTAACTAGTGGCTTATTTATAAGAATACACACTAAAACGTAAGTATGGGAAACATATATTCACTATTAACTAGGGATGCACCAGTTGACTGGCAAAAAAAAATGGAGCCTGACCATGTTTGCTAAAAATAATTGTTGGGTTTCAGTTCAGCTAATTTATTTCCAGATTTGCATACAAACTGTGCTGCAACAACTTTACACTACAAAATCTATAAAGGAAATGTTAATCAAGATCAGAGATGCTGAAGAAGCAGAATAGATGCACACAGACAGACTGGCGGGCTTTTATAGTCTGAGTACGAAACACTGATGGGAAAACATGAGATGCAGTCATTTGAACAAACATTATCATTCATTCGTCTGCGATTCTATGCCACTTTAATGATCTAATACTGTACAGATCATATTTATGTGTTTGGCAGTTTTTATTAGCTTGAGTAAACATCTATACTTAATGGGCTTCATTCAATATAATTGTGCATCTGACATATTATGTGTGGAGTATAGTTACTAGAGTGTTTGAAAAATTCACTGGCACACATACTGTTCATGATGAGTGAAATATTGGAGGAAATCCTAAATACTGTTGTGTGGGGTTTTATCAAGGCATTTTATTACTGTCATAATAAAAGTTTAGATGGTGTTTTATTCTTATATTAATATCTCTGTATAATCCATATTATACACGACCAGAGCTGCTGCTTTGCTTACAGTAACCAAGGAAATGCTGTAACAGCTCTACACGCGCCCCATGCTGGAAGAGAAGTCTTTTTAATCTGCATTTTTAATCTGCAATGGTTGAATCTGCATTATCTTCTGTGCCAGTATGTTGTATGTAGCGTAATTTCACAAAGTCAGATTATGGTTTTTTTGCACTTCCTATTTTGAAATGATACAATCAATAATAAACTACAAACTACCCAATATAATGGTGTGTATCATGATTAAAGTGCAATTGTTTCCACTTATATTAAATCACTGCAGATTCAGGCTGTGATTAAGCAAATAAACATTTTTCTTCACATAACCAGTTTTTATGGTTTCTAGTAAAAAAAAATGGAAATGGAAATCCATATCAAATTGACCAATTTGCAAGTAAAAAAATTGGATCCAAATCCAAAAATCCAAATGTATTACTTATTTATAGAATGAATAGAGATTTAGTGGTTTAGTTTGAGTTGTTTGTGTATTTTATATTATTATTTTATTATTCAACCCATGCAAGTGAAAACATGTATTATTTTATTAATTATTTGATTTCCTAAAATGTAAATGTGATGTTAACTGTCAACAAAAAGTCAACTATATAATCTACAAAAATGTGTTTTACATTTTATGCTCTTAATGCTGTGGGACTATTGTGGTATAACAACATTTTTATTTATTTAAGTTTATTTAAGTTTTTATTATTGTTTTATTTTATTAATTTAGTTTGGACTTACATTATATGAATCACCAAAGATTACAGTTTCCTTTAAAATCCTCTTTCTGCTTAAAAACAAAAGCCACCTACATCTTGAATAGCCTGAGGGTGAGTAAATTAACAGCATATTTTCATCTTTTTACCCCTTTAAACCCCAGTAGACAGTGACGTGTCTGGATTTCTGATGACGGCACATGATAATGGATTAAAGCATGCAATACACACAAACGTCATCACAGTGGTCTGTGTGTTTCTCCAAATAATGGGCTGTGACAAATGCATAGGAGAATTGGGCTAAATCCCTGAGCAGGCTTAATAAAATCGAGAGTGATCTGAAGTCTAAAGGACATTAGCTGCTATATTCTCTCACTATTCAAGCATAAAAGGTCCCAGTGCTGGAAACAGCATCTATTGTTGAGAGTGTGAATTGTGTGGCAAAAGCACTGAGGTTTGTTGACAGCTGAATAATGCCATCCCACCGTCACTGGAGACTTGTTGATTTAGCAGGGATATGCCCATAATCCTCCTCACTTCCTGTTCAAAAGAAACGCCCCAGAATGCACCGGTCTAGGTGAAAAGAGCAGGCTGGGAGGCAAAGAGGGTGGACCATTTGTGAGACAATGATGTTACATTTCACAATTACCCTGTAAAATTACAGAAACTAAATAGTGTTTTGTTTATATGCTGGTGATTACGATAAAAGGTATTCAAAAGTAATTATAGCTCAATTAAAACTTAAAAAGTAAAAAAAAGTTCCATAACGTACAAAACCATATACCCAAAACATAATAAAACATAGGCTAACTTTATTTTATTGCTTTATTTAATTGTCCATTTAAGTACTGAGCAATATTAATAATGTGGCAAAATAAGGTAAAACGTTATTTTAATGTGCCCGTTATTAATGTAATTACAATTACTAATGCATTGATACATTTAACTATAACCCCAAACCTAACACACATTCTAACCATTTGTAATTACAATTCATATTAATTCATATTTACTATTATTAATATAACTACTTAGTAGTTAAATCAATAGTTACACTGTTACAAGTATACCTTAAAATAAAGTGTAACCCAAAGTAAAATAAAAGAAAAGAAAATATATAGATTTTTATTACATCTAATTGTACATGATTTACTGGTTCAATGTAACATCCAATCAGGACACATAAAGTTTTACCTAACATAAAAAACGTATATATAATAAAACTCGATAAAATAAAACAAACCTAAAATAAGGTTAAACTTTATTTAATGGGTCCTGTGTTAGTGTAATGATCTATTTAAGTACTGAGTAATATTAATTAACAACAGGCACTTACAACAGGCTTATAATTAGAGTTTGGTTTAAGATGACTTAATTTCATTAGGTAATCATGCATCATTTACTGTCAGAACATGTAACATGAAAACTGCAAAATGAAATGATGTATGAAATCTAAAATATTTTAAACAATAAACAAACAACAATCTAACTAAAAAAGTACTAAGTTATGTAACACAGCAAAACGTATAGCAAATGGTACAAATAATAAAGCAAAGCAGATTAGTTCTCAGTCTCTGCAGAATCAAGCTGTGACTGACCAATGACTAAACCAGCAGCAGGAAGCATAAACTACATAATAGACCGGCCAGCAGCATTCAGTCGTCTCTTCAAGATACAATCAGTGCTAAAACAGCAGGCCAAGCAAAAAGCCCTGAACTCTCATTGTCTATTGTGCAGCGCTGGCCCCCCATAGCATCTCTCATTAATTGTCTTTTGTTTGCACTTTTGTACGGGAGCCATGTTGTGTAGCGAGACTCGCAGCTCTGAACTGATCCTGGGTTTGTCTGCAGTTTGTATAAAGTTAGAAAACTTTAAAGTTCATTTGGATTAGTAACTGTAGTCACTTTTTGTCGACGTGTTTTTATAGAGAATAAATAAAATGAGGATGAACTATTTTAATGTATAAAATGAGATATAGATTGAAAAGTCTGTAAAGACTTAGATGTTGGCTTCAATATGACAAGCCTGAAAGGTTGAAGTAGCTCTAAATGCTTACAGTTGGAAGGTATGAACATTTTTCTATGTAATTGCTAGGGTTTTTTTGCTATGCTGTTGCTAGGATATTCTCGGTGGTCGCTATGTGTTGCTATATGGTTTCAAGGATGGTGCCATGTAGTCGCTGGGGTATTCTGGGCAGTTGCTAGAGTTTTGCTATATGGTTTCTACAGTACTTTGGGTGGTTGCTAGGCTGTTGGGGTATTCTGGGTGGTTGCTAGTCAGTTGCAAGCCATTCTGTGTGGCTTCATTGGCAATGGGTGTCATGGGTTGTTGCTACCTATTAGAAGGTAGTCGTTATGGTGTTAGTTAATCAGTTGTTAGGGTGTTGCTATGTGGGTGCTAGAGCTTTGGTATGTGGATTCTAGAGTGTTCTGGGAGGTAAACTGCAACGGTGTTGCTATGCTAGTTGCTAGGATATTCTGTGTTGTCACTAGGGTGTTGCTATAAGGTTGCTGGGGTGTTGCGTCTTAAAATTTTTGAATAATAATAAAATAATAATTTCTATTAAAGTTAAATACATTTATAATCACATTTGAATATAAAAAAAGACTGCATGCTGTTACACGTGTCTGGATAAGGTATCTTCCTACATGGCCAGTTCTCTCTTTTCATTTGCAAATGTGCAAATCCAGAGTATTATTATCTTCTGGCACTATAGCAACCCCATAAAATATGCCTTCTCTCTCTACAGCACCTTCACTCTACTTCAATTCCAGTGACTAACCAGCAAGAGTGTTTTAAATCAAGACCACAAACCCAATCAATCCACAAACACATTTCTGCAAATACTGTATATGGCTGCTTATGCAAGCCTTTCATCTGGGAAACGGACAAACACAGGCCTTGAGGTTTTCCACAACACTATAAAGCAGCAGTAAATTAATTAACCATGTAACAGCAGACAAAAGTTCTCAAGTCGTCTTGTGACAGTCTTCCGGGCTTTTGTATCTCCAAATGGTCTTTAATGTAAACAAAAGAGGATTTGCTCTCGGGATGATTTACACTGTGTTTAGCAGACTCGCTTCTTTGAGGACGGCCCTTGGACCGGTTTTCATAAGCCGTGATTCACCACTACTTTGATGTCAGATTAATGCACGTCCTCATGCCAGATCCACAGAGGTAATGTGGCACAGGCTCTCTGATAATGAGTGACGGTCTAAGACAACACACAGCTGATGAGTAAGTGTTTGGACAGACACTGCAGGTGAGAGGTCGACCAGCGAAAGCTACTTTCAGGGCCAGATCGACTTTCTACAACTGTTGCAATTTTCCCTGTTGGCTGATTAAGTGTTTCTCACCTCCCAGAACATTTTAGATGTCTCACTAATTAAAACACTCATCAGCTTGTAAGTGTGTTAAACAGAGAGACCTGTAGAACGTTCTGGGTGGAAGATCTCAAGGACAGGAGCTAGAAAAACGAATTCATTTAATGTGTCCTCAGAGGATGAAGGTATTAATTTCTTTTATTTAAAAAATCTATTTTTAATTTTATAAATAAATAAATAAATAAATAAATAAGAAAATTTAATTAACTTCAGTCTATTACATTAAATGGACAGTTCACCCAAAAATGAAAAGCTACTCACTATTTCTCACACTCAAGTTATTCCTCAAAAAGTGTTTCTTTCTTCTGTTGAACATGAAAGAAGATATTTTGAATAAAGTCAGGAAGTAAGTACTATGGAGGTTTCCAACATTTTTCATAAAACAAGTAAAAGATGAGTTAATGATGACAGAATTTTCACTTTTGGATGAACTATCTATTTAGGATGTGGTATTAAAGAGATAAATAAATTGAAAAAAGAACATTTTGTCATAATTTACTCACCCTTAAGTTGTTTTGTTCTGTTGAACACAAAGGAAGATATTTTGAATAATGTTGGAAATCAGTAACTAATGATGTCCATAGTAGGAAAAACAAATACTATGGAAGTCAATGGTTGCCAGTTTCCAACATTCATCAAAATCTGCTTTAGCTTTCAACAAAACAAAGTCAAAGCTGAGTGAATGATTGCAGACTTTTCATTTTTATATCAACTATCTGTCATATGCTTGTTTTTGTCTGACATGTGTCATATGTCAGATTCTTTTGTCATTAAATCTCTAGCACAAATGAATTGTAATTGAATGACAAATGGCTATTTTTTACATACACTTTTACATACACAAATGGCTATTTATTGGCACCAAAGCTTCCATGAAGAGCGTTTAACATCCATGGAACCATTCAATTGGCAGTGCTCTTCACACTGAGAAAAGCTTGTTCTTTTAAGAACTGATCACTGTTGTGGGAAAAAATAAACCCGTCTGGAATCTTCGATAGTTTAAGAAAAATACTGTATGTATGTAATTCAAATCAAAACCATGATAATTTCCCAATTTCCACTGAAAGTATTATATTCTGTACTTTCAACTTTCAACTTCATCTAACAACAACGATGGGGAATTTCATGAGAGTAAGTTAGGCAGAAACAACAAATGTTGGTGAAGGCATGCTTCAGACTCAAATAGTTGGCATACGCAGTCTAAGTGGCCAGAGAGGGAATGTTGCAGTAAAACAGGTGTGGTGAGAGTGGGGGACGCGCACCATCTGAGCCCCACGCAAGCAGTGACCACTTTCATCACCTGCTCAGGAAGATCCCCTCGTTTGGGAAACGCTTTGCTCCTGCTCACTCGGCGAAAATGTAGAGCATTCGATGCCCATCCGCTGCCCGGACATCTAAAACAAATGTGGACATTCCAGTGGACCGTGGGAGGATGTAAAAGACTGACATCTTGGTGCAACCGCAGGAAAGCACATGATATCATGTGGCTGTAGCAGCGGAGGGAGAGTGTGCATATTCAATAGTCCAATTCTGGTGCTCTTTTTCCCATTTGCAGACCTGCCAGAAGCTTTAACACTTGCAAAATCAAGCGCTGCATTTTTCAAATCATAAAACGTTCTTGGTCAGCCACACAGACAACATTAAAACTTGGACAGAGTTCTTACAATCCTTCATGATTTACCAACAGTGACATTTCAACTGCTCTGGCGCTTCTTCAAGGCCCAGGAGGCCACACTGATTAAGGTTGAAGATTACAGACACGTCTGATGTTAACATGCCCAGCTTAAAAAATAAAAAAAATAAATCAAGGAAAAACCATGGGGTCTGAGCCAGACGCAGTCAAATCAATTGAATCCGTTTTAATCTCCATTCTTTCATGAGGCAACCTGAGACTTATCAGGACATAGGGCTGGATGTGGACACACAATTACCCCCAACATCTGTAAAGTGTGTACCCAGAAATGTAAGGAATTATTATAAATACCAGCTCAAATTAGTGAAATATGTTTACACCTGATCAAATGACACTTGGACCCTCTCAAAAAGAGTGACATATGTTACACCCACTAAAAAGGGCAATTTGTTTGTGAATTGTTAATGATTGCCGGGCTCCAAATAATAATCTTGGTGACAAAGGCTTCCTGGTATGGTGAATTTAATTTTATTTACAGGTGCAAACAAACATAGAGACGCAACTGAAATTAAACAATGAACTTGAAAAACTATTTTATTTTTACTATTTTTAAAAATACTTATTCACTGCAATCGAGAAATCAGGAAACTTAAGCTGTTGCACATGAACTCTTCTCTCCCCCTCATACTACCTACTACCCCCACTACCTAAAACTGGACCAGACATTTTATATTTTTATCTCCACCCCTTTCTGGAACATTCCACCACTGGGGAAATTGAACATACTCACTAGTCCCAACACAAAGTACATAAAACATAATACAATATAGAATAAACAGAACTACACAAAAATACATGACATACTGTACACATAACTAACCCACAAAACTTCCCAAAGCATAAAAAACATCTCAACACTCACACTTTTCACAGTCTGTTCAAAGTTGGCATCAATGCCAGCATTCAGACTGGTATAATATTTATGCATATGAAGTATGGGTGTATGAGACTGATAGTCACGGGTCACTCTGTGACGTGAATGAAACTAAAAAGGGGCTGCTCAAAAGAGTCATTTGTTTGTGAAACTACATTGGTTGCATGGCATGCTTTTGATTCACTAAAATTACCTGACAGTAAAAGCCTTATATTGTGAACCAAACTACACTAGTCATGCATGTCATTTTTATCTAATCATTTGTGACCCAAACCCCAACACCAGTCATAAGTGACAATTTGTTTTAAATTGAGATTTAAATATCACCAGAAAGCCAAATAAATAAACTTTCCACCGATGTATACTTTGTTAGGATAAAACAAATATTGACAAAATTGCCTTTAAAGTTGTTCAATCTAAATCCTTATGGATATCACTAATAAACATTACAGTAGCAAATTTGCTAAAAATCTTCATTGAATGTGATCTTTACTTACTAGTCTTATGATTTTTGGCATACAATAAAGAAATGGAATAATTTTTACCCATAAAAAGTATTTTTGGCAATAGCCAAAAATATACCCTTGCAATCTAAGACTGGTTTTGTGGTCCATGATCACATTTTATCTAATCACATTCAATTTAAAGTGCAAACTGGGGTAAAATGAGACATCTTTTCCCTGGGCAGATGCAGATTCAGCAAAATTGTGTTTCTGAAAACACAGCGTAAAAGACTGATCTATAGAATTGCCATATTGAGCATTCAAACGTTTTCATCAAGATAGATCTCACAATCATCATCATCATCATATGTTGATGATATTGCTGCATTCAAGTTAATCCACAAATCTGGAGCACAACTCCAACTTCACTATTAGGATTTATATGCACTGCATATATTTTGCACGGGCTGATCCAGATGTTCATGCATGCCAATTCTTAATGTCCTCACCCGACTTCATGATGCTTATCTGCTTTAAGCCTTTGGAGCCCAGAGAGAATACAATGTAAACTCACTAATGAGGGTAGTTTTAGGAGAGGAATAGTATTTCCTCAACTGCTGAAAATATCTCTCACTCGCTCAGCTCCATTGCCGTCATTCTGGAATCTCTAATTTGGATGGCAGTAGATGCAATTCACCCCACCCATGATAAGTGCAACATATGTGATGTCTGCTTCTGATAGACAACTGCACTGCATTTTCATGAAACACGGCCAGCTCAGCAATCAGCAGAGGAAACTGATATGAGAAGAAGTGCTTTATCCTGCTTTTTCTGCCGCGGATTTGCCGTTTCCATCACACTGATGGTCTTCGACTAGTGCAAATATTCTCCCCCAAACATAGGATGTTGCCCACAGACATATGAGGAGTGATCTTGAGTGGTGCTGATAAGAAATAAAGCTGCATGGTTGCCCGTTTCTGCATGAATGACTCTGTAGCAGAGAATTTCTTTCACTGTACGTCTGTGGCAGTTTCATCCGCTCAGAATTGAGGAAATTCCTTGAATGTGCAGAGAAGCATAAGATCACTGTGCTTACGCAGTGAAGACGCGGGGGGAATTAAATACTCTTTCCTCAACTTTGGGGAAAACTTTTATGTCTGAGGAGTGCAGTTCCTATATGGGCCGTACTTTCAAGGGACTGGGTTGAAAGGCATTATTTGTGTGTCTTCTAGGGCCTTATTTTGGCCATAAATTATTTGTTGTCTCTATTCTTTCTCTACTGTTTTATGTTTTTAATATTTCAAGAACCAACACATCAGTGTTCTCTTTGTTCTCCAATCTGCAGATCAACAAAGGGAAGCTGTAATTTTAAGGCACCATACAACACGTCCTCAGACAATGCTGGCTTTTAAACGGCATAAACTTGCATTACTAATCAATTACAAAGAAATGATAAAATAGTATACTCAATGTTTTAAATGTTTAACTCTTTTATTTTAAAAATTACATAAAAGCATTTAAAAAGAAAATCATGTATCCCTTGAGCTGACTGAAAATAACCTTCATAAAAAATAAACTAATTCATTTGAAGCATCTGCATAATTGTGCATTAGAAATACTCTGTCCTCTAAAGAGGCAATTTATGCAAATGTCAATGCAATGCAATGCTTTCAGGCGACTGAAATTATCATAGGACATTAAGAAAAAATAAGCCAATCATTTCTATTATTTATGAGCACATCGCCAGGCCAGGAAGACTCTCAGAGCTTTAACAATGAAGCAGGCAAGTGTAACAGTTAATATAGTGTAATAATGCTACATGCCCAGAACATAAAATATAATAATAAATTGATGCACAAGCAAAACTATAATCCAGAGGTCCAAACAAAATCTTACATATGTGATACCTATATATATATATATATATATATATATATATCAGAACATTATTAAATATTTTGCTAGCCTATAAAGATAAGACATAAAAGCACTGCAATCTGTAATCTTTCCATTTCCTCTGCATTTGTCTTTGCGATCATTTATGCTCTGACGTTTCGGAAAACATCAACAACAGCAACAGCAGCATCTTTTCCACTTCAGTTAGTTACAGTAAGATCTTTTAATTACATCATGCATTCTGGCATTGTTTCCGTATCTCTGCGCATTATTAGGACGTCTAAAGTCTCAGCAAATCTTCTTAAAGGCTACTGACTGATTAGTTTCCTGCAGGAAGCGTCTCATGTGCCCTATCTTAACGACTCCTTTTAAGGTCATCTTGGTATACACTGATATGCAGTCGTGATGTAAACACGTAGCCTGTATTGTCTGCTATGCGGCAAATCTTTGAGATAATGTGTTCGCCTTGGACATCCCTAAAAAAATTTAACTGTCAGAAGAGAAGTGTTTGGTGTTTAACAATGAGAGTTTGGCTATAGTTTGTCTATATATAAAAATTAAATGCAAAATAGTTTCTCATTTAATGTCACTCAAAAATGCATTTTTGATTCTATGTTGGGGGACATGGCATAATAAATTATTATTTTAAGAACATTTGACTGATTCTAGATTTTAAATCAAAAGGCAGACATTTAGTTTCAGTGTTCAACTAAAATATACTAAATATATGGTAACACTTTACAATAAGGTTGTATTAGTTAATGTTAGTTAATGCATTTACTAACATGAACAAACAATGAACAATACATTTATTACAGTATTTGTTAATGTTAGTCAACATTGGTTAATGAAAATACAGGTGTTCATTGTTAGTTCATGGTGCTTTAACTAATGTTCACAAGCATGAATTTGGATGTTAATAATGCAGTAGTAAATGTTGAACTATGATTAATAAATGCTGTACAAGTATCAGTAAATACATTAACTAATGAAGCCTTATTGTAAAGTGTGACCAAATAACTATAACAGTATAACTACAGACTAGCAGACCATTATGAACAGTATGTTTCTTAAAAAAAAGAACTTACAGGTTTTTGCAATCCACTGTACTAATTTTACTATATATTTATGCTTTATGGATGTTTTACCATTGTATTCATATTTTGTGTTATGCAGTGTCTCGAAAATAAAAAGGCAAAAAGGTACTCAAGTTTAAAAGAGACTCAATATGTCAGATCATTTTTTGTGGCTAATATTTTTAATTAAAACTAAAATTACTTGAATAAAATTAAATGAATAAACAAAACATTCCATTCAAATAATAAATTAAAAATGAAAAAAAAAGTTATTTGAAAAAAAAAAGCCACTCACTTCATTTTTTGCACATATAAAGGAGTCATTTTTCAAAACCTTATTACATAGGGGCAATCTTTCACATCAAATGATTAATTAAATGTTTATTAATAATTTCAGTTAATATAATAAAACAACATAGGGTTTTACCTATCAAATTAAATAAGTATCAACAATTCTTTACTTTATTGTCAGCAAAAAGTTCCACTCAACAGCTTTGTCTATTAAACAACCAGCCAAAACAAACATCCTTTGCCTGTTAAATATACTGTACATACATACAGGCTTATATACACCTCAGGCCCACCGGGTAGCAAGATCTTGACCAATGTCTGGCATATGGACAAATATCCCAGGCACTTGCTTGTTCAGGACACGCTCTCAAACCAACACCAGCTGTACACAGCGCATACTATTACAAAGTTCACTTAAGTTTTGAGGCCACTAGAGGAATCAAACATCCCTTTAATAAATACCATTAAACCAGTTTTCTCTCTGATTTTACTCAACCGCTCTGTGCAAGATCAACAATGATGATAATCTGACTCGAATGAAACTTTTCAATTCTATTTTAATCTAAAAAAACAGATGCTCCGATGTAATAGTTTTTTCTGAATCAGATGAAATTTTGAAATAGATCTAATATGTCAAAAGAGCATCAAGCTCTGCTTTAAGAGTTGCCTGGTTTTGTTTTGCTTTCCTGTTAAGTTAACTTAGCAAGTAGGTGTGAGAAGCGTTACGAGGTGGCCTTAACGCCGGCCTGCCAGATGGTCTGGACACAATCTGTCATTGCAATCTGACCAGTCGGCTAAACGCACACAACAAATCTGGTGCTAATAGTGGATTTTTCACCCAGAGAGAAGTTTGACTGCAAATAAGATTCTCATTAAGGTTGCTCCATTTCTGTTGCTTTCACTTATCAACCGCTAACTATTCTTTGATAGGGAACAGCATATATGATAAAGCTCAGAGGCGGTGGAGGAGGCACTATTTTAAGCAAGGCATTTTGCTCTTTATAGGAATATATAGGCAGAAAGGTGCTACAAATGGAAATCGTTAAAAATTGATATACAGTAATACGTTTTTCTCCCTTCTGCCGAACAGCCACAAGAACCCAATGAAAAAGTGGGCTGTCGTGCAGGTGATAAATTGTTCTTATATATGATTGACTGTTTGCGGGTCTGAGGTCGTAAAAATGACAAAGCGTAATTCGATGGAAGGATAATAAATCCAAGCGGACGAGCCGTTTGTTGATGGAGCTTCATATCCTGACTTTCTTTGAACAGCCACACATCATCTCCCACAGTCCCAACCCTAACCTAAAAAAAATGAGCTTCTGCTTGTGTGAAAAACTTTTCAGTATTTGGAAATCTGTCACGCTCGTCATCCCATTCCCTCAAAACCTCTGCTGGAACAGTCAAGAAGCACATTTGCGAGTCTTTTTTTATCACCATGCCAGAGTCATCTGCTCTTCATAGCAGTCGCTGTAGAATATGATATCTGCTGTAAGGGATTCAAATCATCATCACCAAGGTGAATCATGGGAGTCCTATCTGTCAACATTTGCTGCGATAGGAAACATCAAACATTAGGTTTCAGTTGGAAGGAGCTCAATGAAGACGTCGCTGATATTTCTCTTCACCAAAGATGTTGTACATATATATTTCTGGCAATAACAGAATTTATTTTTGTCTTTAAATAAATAAAAATGCAGGGTGGTGGGAAAAATAAGGCTTTGGTACCACCTTCAATTAAAAACGGAAAACTTCTTATGCCTTTTGGTTCTTCATTTACATGACAAACATTTTGGAAAATTACTTTTACAATACATTTGATGTTGCAAAAGATGTGAGATGTCAAACACATGAATTTAGCACATTTATAGAGAAAAACACTGGAAAAGGAACACAGTGGATTGTGCATTCTGTGTGACTAATATGTAAAACCAAAAGAAAATGTCACAATTTGAATTTCAATTAAATAGCATGCCTGTTCTGTTCGAACTATTAACGTTGTATGTATTTCTGAGCTCATAAACAAGGCACATTGGCATGGCCTGTTTCCATAGCGAGGGCACATATGATTCCAGCGGGTGTCAGATGATCTGTTGCTTATTTCTATTTTTAGAAGTAATAATTACCTTTGTGATTGCATAATAAATCAAGGTTCAATTTGGAATTCAGGAAACAAGTTCATTTGAAAATGAAAACTAAAGAGGAAAGAGACACTCATTATCTCAGTCTCTGAAATCGGCTAATAAGTAATTATTACATGAAGCAGACAGTATTCAACTGATTCACTCTGGAGCAATTCACATTTTAATTTTAACAAGCAGCTGGCCAAGACAAAGCTGAGGGAAAAAAACTGCACACGCACACGTCTTTTTCTTTGGAAGCATGTGATAAGATAAAGATCAGTGACAGGAAATCATAGAAACAGTCCTCAGCATTTAAAAGATTATCAGCGAATCTTGAAGTAAACTACAAAGAACTATTTGAGTTAGTATGTGGTCGAAAAGATAATAACAAACCAATAATTTCATATTATGATAATTACAGGAAGATTAAATCGGATATAATATCTATTAAAAAGAACACACAAAAAAGTCCATGCTATGAAAGTCAAATACATCCAGTCAGTAATGCTTTGGATGACAAAAAGAGACATTCTTTGAATTAATGTCGACAGAAAGTCACACAGGTCTGGAACAACATGAAATAAAATCTGTCCTAATCCTGCTCCTTTGCACGGGCTCCAGTATATCCAGCACAGCAGTCAGGAACTATTTTGATCAATGCCCATCTTACACATGGAAGTCTTATTGACATTCAGGGAATGCGCATGCTTGCCATTCCTGTGCTGTGAATCTGGTTTTCCCTTCCACATCTGTCACTGCTTACCAAAAGATACAAATTAATAAAAGCAGGACAAGCAGGCGACAAAAAAATAACACCTTTCATCTATCTTTCAATCATTCATGAGACTTTAGGAGGATTTTTATTTCACAAGAACCACTCAGAATACATTATAACGCTTTTACTAAAAAGGGCTCTATGTAAGTTTTTTTAATGTACTAATTACATTTTTATTATTTGCAAATGTGTGAACAGCTTGCAATAAAACCTTAAAAAGAGACTCTCCATTTCCATTTTGCTTCAAATTCCACAAACTAAATTAGGATTTTAAAAATTATGCCTAAAAGGAAAGATGTAATTTTCACAAAAACTTCCATAAACCTCCAAAGCTTCAAAAGGTTTTTGTGCCTACATGAGTTGATTTTCCAGGCAATTTAGAAATATTTTTCCAAATCTACATTAAGATTGTACATTAATCTACATCTACATAAGTTATTTTTTTTATTAAAATTTTTTTTTACAACATTTACAGGTCACTTGGCATACATGAAAGCCACATTATCATTCTTTAAAGATATGTCTAGGTAAACTGTCTCTCTTGGTCATGGTGCAGTGGGAGATACATTGCATATCCCCAAAAAAGGTTGATCTTTTTATCCAGAAATTCTGAATCCACAGTTACTCTGTAAAAACCTCCCACATGGCTGCTCGGAAGTATGAGAGATTTTTCTTACTATTATAAAACACCTATCAACTTTGAACTATAAGATTGAGATATACATAAACCAACAATCATTCATTAGTTTTTATCAACATTTAGAAGATATCAGCTAAAGTTGTGTGCAAATCAGTAATAAACCTCAGACTAATAATATGCTGTAGATTGTTTTAATTAAAATGTTCTTAAATACTGAAACATGAGGGGACTGAATTCACATGAAGCAAATGAATTCTCTGGGCTTCTGTTTGTGTGTGTTCAGTCCACATTTGTTCTCAGTGCTGAGTATCTGTCTTGGGCTGAGTGGGACATATTTTAGCTCCATGTCAGGGGGGGTCTTCCATTCACTCGCACCCACAGCAGATCAGCTGTTTCTGCATGTTACTCTGCGTTGCTCCGGCTGGTCTATCGGACATGTGCGGCTCTCCTGTTGCTCAAAGACTCAGCATGTTTCATCACTGCGGTGGTGGTGGTGGTACCCATGCGAATTACGCTGGGACCCCCTGTCTGGAATTTTTCCCATCACTATACTGCTGACGCTTAACTGCCTTTAAACTGCCTAGGAATACAAGACACTGTTTACAATTACAGCATACTTTCCTCATGCGGCAGCTTCCAGCTAAAATGAGCCTAAACACGTGCGGAAGGGCAATGTGTCTTTGTCTGCAACAGCCAGGGAGAATGGCTATCTATCCATGCATATTTCTCTCTGTCGCTTACTGCACACATCAAAAATGTCAGCCTGCAACTGATGGACATGCCCAGAAGGTCCAGCATGCTTTTCATGAACCCCCAGAAAGCCAATTGCTGGGAAGCAGCGGGTGGAAAAGAAAGCACACTCAGCCTTCAAGGGACAAGCTATCACTTTCACTATTTTTCACTTATTAATCACATCTGATTTATTAATCTCATCAACAGACAATTATCAGCATTTTCCTAGGCGACACAGTGGTGAACATTATCTTACAGTGGACTAAACGGAAGGCTACCACTCTTCCAAGTATTCACCTAAAATATGGGGTGTGATCTCAACCTTTACTATTCCTGAATCTATTTTATCCCATCCAGTAAAGCATAACTTGGCACCAAAAGTGCTGGCAAAAGACACCGGAGAGTTTCCACTGTACAAATGCACTCCAGAGACTAGACACAGGCTTTTAAACAAATATGGTATAACAAGCCATGAAGAAATTGCTTTTGACATACACTTTCGACTGCTTTTGAATATGTGAATAACACTGTTACTAAACTTATAATCAAAACTGCATGCACTGATTAAAATATTCCAGGTCAATTATTGCATGAAGTGGCTTTAAATAAGACAAAATCTAAAAGTGAATATCATTTCAACTGCTTTAAATCACATTAGTGATTATATGGCAACATGCTATTTATACGTAAATACTAAATATATAATTAATTTATTTTTTTCACCTTTTAACACATTTATAAAAATAAAATGTATACAGCTTAGGAAAAATAAAGAGATACGTGAAAATTCAAAGTTTATCTGAATTTACTGGATTTTTTGAGTTTGAATAAAAGAACCTTATTGAATTTTAATTCTATAAAGGTCTGATAACATCAAATAAATATAATATGATATTCATTCATTTTCCTTCAGCTTATTCCCTTTACTCATCAGGGTTCGCCACAGCGGAATGAACTGGCAATATATATAATTTAATCAAATAAATATTGTCATTAACAGTTAGTTTTTAGTAATTATATGTTAAAATAGAGATCTAGATTATTACTTTTTTATAATATACATTCAGGAATTAAAACATAATGTAAAATTTACACAAACACAAAACTGTAAATCCAAAGAAACTGACAATTTAAAAGTGTTTTTAATAAAAAAAAATTCTATAGCTATAATAAAATATATGCTACATAATTTTTATTTACCACATACAGCATTGAATATAACTGCAAATCAGATAGTAAAACACATTTTGTCATTTTCTTTCTTTTAATCTTTAAATCTTAATTATCGAGAAATCAAAAGTAATGATAATAGAAAAGACAAGCATGACAAGCATTTAGTCTGTAATTAAGCCAATCAGCACAGTTGAATAATAACAGGAGATGGACAGTTTCTACAAGAGCCTACATGACTCCCAACTACAACTACAGTTAACATTTAAAGAGCTTTTTTATAGCATATAAAACTATTCACCTACATAAACTGAAAAATAATAAATACATATGTTTAATAAATTAAAGATTCGGTTAGTCTTTAAAATTACTTCAAACTGTCACTATAAATCAACTACCACAGTAAAGCCACTGATTGCTTTCTCTCCACAGCAAGAAAAGAAACTTCATCTTCTTACAGAATTTAATTAAGCTATTGGTCTAGACTGAAACCTTTCATTTATTAAATTACAACCGACTGTTCAAACGATCCAGGACACAAATATGCCATCTTTTTAATTACCTCCCTGAGCCAAAAACTTACTCTTTTGTGAATACTAAAGAAGGCAAAATGCTGAAATCAAAGCTCGTGCTAATGCTGCGAGTCGCGCACTGCCTGATCCCCTCATGAACACTTCAGGCAGAAAACCGTTATCTCACAACAAACAAGACCCGCTTCCACTCAGGCACTTTTCCACAGTACAAAACACACAAAACCGACCAAAATTCCGAGCGGTTTGACAAACACAACGGACTCAACAACAACACCAAACACTCGATGTTCATTTGTTTATCTAATTTTGGAAAAAAAACAACAAAAAAAACTTTTAAAGCGTGAACAAAGAACCGAATCTAGTGACCTATAGCTCACCAAAACCGCTCGAAAACAACAGTTATATAAGTTTACTCGATTAAAAAGGCCGGCTTTATTACATTTTCCCACAAACAACCTACATAACCTGTAGAACAGACGAGTAACTGAGCCGTTTGGATGAATTTACGGATAGTTGGACAAACACACGGAGCGGGATGCGAGTCTACAGCCCGCGATGTGAAACATTTCAGCAAGAGAAACTCAAAACCTCAACCGCGTGTCGCGAAAAACGGGACAAACAGCCGAAAATGTTACTTTCACCTCAGTTTGCATTCAACATCCACAACTAACACCTCATCTAAAAGAGCTAACGGGTTAGCTCAATAGTTTAGTTGCCTTAAAGAGACATCACTTCAGTGAAACAGAAACACGTTTCGAGAACTTCGGTAAATAATTCACCACTATTTATGTCACTTTTGCTGTTATCACAAAGAAAGTGTAAAAAGTGTGCCGACGTGTACTCACATTGCACGGAAAGGAGAAGCAGAACGCAAGCCAGTGGTGTTAACGCCATCTTGGAGTCGGTGAAATGTTCAGTTCGGCTGTACATGCGCAAAGTAAAGGGCTTTAGGAGAGGATGGAGAGGCTCGCGCTCACAGTCACCGACCCAACAGAGAGAGAGAGAGAGAGAGAGAGAGAGAGAGAGACGTCGAGCTATTGTGTGGAGTTTCCATGACTACAAATAGCATCATGGTCATTATATGTTTATATGTATAATTTTGCCGGTAAAGTCGCCTTAAACAGATTAAATGTTAACATAATGCTACTTTTTTTTTTTTTTTTTTTTTT